>RXON01005183.1:0-55502 GCA_009667805.1 Leptobrachium leishanense
TAAAGACACCTACGTGTTTCAGTGGGAATTCTGGTTTTTGCAGAGGGTTCATAACCCAAATTGATATCATGTTTGAGTTAAACCCAGGTATGTGTCCTACAGATAGAGCTAAGGTGGGTTATGTGATTAACCACCTGACTGAGAAAGCTCTACTGTGGGCAACCCCTTTATGGGAATCAAAGAAACCAGTGATTTATAATTATGCTGCATTTATGAATGACTTGCGACGTACATTTGACCCTGCTCGAAGGGCTACAGGGGCAGCTAGAGTCTTGTGGCGTATTTCCCAGGGCAACCGCCGAGTTGCTGACTATGCCATAGAATTCAAAACAATAGCAGCAGAATTACAGTGGCAAAATGAAGTGCTTGTTACAGCGTTTCTCGAGGGACTTTCAGAGAATGTTATGAATGAATTAGCACCTTTGTCTTTGCCTGAAGAACTAGAAAATCTGATTGACTATTGTATTGCTCTTGATGATCAGATACAAGACAGAAGGCCTGGTCGTAACAAGTCACATAAACAACCTCACGGTACATGTTCTATTCCCAGGTATGTTCATGCTGTATCTCCTCCCAGACCCATGCCTGCTGAACCAGAGCCTATGCAACTAGGTCGTTATGGCATATCAGGAGAGGAGAGACAATATCGCCTCAAAAAGGGTCTCTGTCTTTATTGTGCAGATAAAGGACATTTTCGTTTACAATGCCCCAAAAGACCCGAGAGGTCTAATGTGTCACAAGCAAACCTGGTATCGCCTGAGAGACAGGTTCTAGGTACCACTGTCGTGTCTCTCGTATCTAATAAGAAAAGAAAGAAAAAATCTCGAGCAGTAATGCTTGTAACCATTGGTTGGGAAAAGGTCAAATTTGACACTGAGGCATTACTGGATTCTGGGTCTGCAGGAAATTTTCTAGACTCTGGGTTTGCTTCCATTCACCAAGTGCCTCTGGTTGAGAGAGAGGTACCACTTCTCCTTGAGAGTATTGATGGCAGGAGGATGACAAGACCTCATGTCACGCACCAAACTGTTCCTGTATCTTTTAGCACTGGTGTTCTGCATAAAGAGAAAATACAGTTACAAATTATTGAGTCTCCTATCGTGCCTATCATATTGGGCTATCCATGGTTGGCTAAACACAACCCAGTGGTGAACTGGGGAAAAGGGGAGTTGGAATCGTGGGGATCAAAATGCTGGTCCAGATGTCTGGGCATGACTGCTACAGTTGGTAGCTTGAATGTAGCCACTGCTCCTCCACTCTCTACTGTAGTACCCGAGTGGTACAAAGACTTAAAGGAGGTGTTCGATAAGGGTAAATCCGAGATCTTGTCACCTCACAGGCCGTATGATTGTGCCATAGACATATTACCAGGCACCATGCCTCCAAGGGGTCATGTGTATCCACTTTCTCAGAAAGAAAATGATATTATGGAAGAATATATACATGAAAACCTAGCTAAAGGGTTCATACGTCGTTCTTCCTCTCCTGCGGGAGCAGGTTTCTTCTTTGTGTCTAAAAAGGAGGGGGATTTAAGACCTTGCATTGACTATAGAGGGTTAAACAGAATCACTATATGTAATGCCTACCCCATCCCTTTAATATCCGAGTTGTTCGACCGCTTAAGAGATGCCAAAATTTACACGCAGTTGGATCTTCGTGGTGCGTACAATTTGGTGAGAATCAAGGAGGACCACGCGTGGAAGACTGCCTTTAATACTCGCAGTGGTCATTATGAGTATTTAGTTATGCCTTTTGGCCTATGCAATGCGCCTGCAGTCTTCCAAGATTTTATAAATGATGTCCTGAGGGATTTTTTGCAAGTCTTTGTAATCGTCTATTTAGATGATATTCTGATATATTCTCCTGATGTTGAGACACACCATGTCCATGTAAGGACAGTGTTGCAAAGGTTACTGGAGAATAAACTATACTGTAAGTTAGAGAAGTGTCTGTTTGACATAACTTCAGTACATTTCCTGGGTTACATCATCACACCAAATGGGTTTGAGATGGATCCTAAAAAGCTATCTGCCATCAGAGAATGGCCACTACCTCAAGGTCTGAAAGCCATACAAAGATTTCTTGGTTTCATGAACTATTATTAGGGATGCACCGATACCACTTTTTTAAGACCGAGTACGAGTACCGATACTTTTTAAAAGTACTCACCGATACCGAGTACCGATACTTTTATTTAATGTCATGTGACGCTTTCCAATAGGAACAGACCTCATAAAAATTTATATGAGATTGACCGCAGCTCACATGGATTTGCCCCCAGGTCTCATGGATTTGCCCCCAGCTCACATGGATTTGCCCCCAGCTCACATGGATTTGCCCCCAGGTCTCATGGATTTGCCCCCAGCTCACATGGATTTGCCCCCAGCTCACATGGATTTGCCCCAGCTCTGATGGATATGTCCCCCAGGTCTCATGGATTTGCCCCCAGGTCTCATGGATTTGCCCCAGGTCTCATGGATTGGCCCCCAGGTCTCATGGATAGGCCTCCAGGTCTCATGGATTGGCCCCCAGGTCTCATGGATAGGCCCCCAGGTCTCATGGATTGGCCCCCAGGTCTCATGGATTTGCCCCCAGGTCTCATGGATTTGCCCCCAGGTCTCATGGATTGGCCCCCAGGTCTCATGGATTTGCCCCAGGTCTCATGGATTGGCCCCCAGGTCTCATGGATTTGCCCCCAGGTCTCATGGATTGGCCCCCAGGTCTCATGGATTTGCCCCCAGGTCTCATGGATTTGCCCCAGGTCTCATGGATTGGCCCCCAGGTCTCATGGATTGCCCCCAGGTCTTATGGATTTGCCCCCAGGTCTCATGGATTGGCCCCCAGGTCTCATGGATTTGCCCCCAGGTCTCATGGATTTGCCCCCAGGTCTCATGGATTTACCCCCAGTTCGAACGCTGGCCGTGTGCATGTAAAGCACGCGGCCAGCGTTCCCCTCCGGCGCGCCAAATACTCACCCTTCCTGAAGTTCCGGTCGCTGGGCAGTGATGCGGTCACGTGGCCGCCGGGCGCATCTGTGACGCTGCCTCCAGCCGAGAGGCCGCGTCACGGAGCGCCCGGCGGCCACGTGACCGCATCACTGCCCAGAGACCGGAACTTCAGGAAGGGTGAGTATTTGGCGCGCCGGAGGGGAACGCTGGCCGCGTGCTTTACATGCACGCGGCCAGCTTCCCCAGCCCCGCGGATACCGGCAAGCCGGCCCAGCGCCGGCTTCCGGTATCGGCGGGATGTATCGGGCCGTTTGCACGAGTAACAAGTACTCGTGCAAACGGCAATATCGGCCCCGATACCGATACTAGTATCGGTATCGGTGAATCCCTAACTATTATAGGAGGTTTATCAAAGGGTTCTCTTCTGTTGTGTCTCCCATAACGGCCATGACTAAGAAGGGTGCTCCGAATCAGGTTTGGAGTGACCAGGCCAAGCAGGCATTCCAGTCACTTAAAGAAGCGTTTGTCTCAGCACCTATCCTAAGGCATCCAGTACCAGGCCTTCCATTTCAGCTTGAGGTTGATGCATCTGAAATAGGGATTGGTGCAATTTTGTCTCAAAGAGAAAGTCCTGAGGGACCTGTACATCCTTGTGGGTTTTTCTCTAGAAAGAAAAACTATGACATAGGGAACAGAGAATTACTAGCAGTTATAGCGGCCCTCAAGGAATGGCACTATTTGTTAGAAGGCACTAAAGATCCCGTGATAATAATCACAGACCATAAGAATCTAGTGTACATGGGAGATGTCAAACGCCTGAATTCCAGGCAAGCCAGGTGGTCACTGTTCTTGTCAAGTTTCAACTTTTTGTTAACTTATCGTCATGGTTTTAAAAACACAAAAGCTGACGCTTTATCTAGAACTGTCTAGATAAAGCGTCAACTTATCGTCATGGTTCTAAAAACACAAAAGCTAACAAAAAGTTGAAACTTGACAAGAGTCATATGAACAGTCATATGAACAGCACACGTTTGACCATAGTCCAATCATTCCTCACGAGAGGATCTTGGGTACCACGGTCTTGACAGTGTCTTCTCCTTTGCTGGAGAGAATCCAGGCTGGTCAGGGTGTTGCTCCTCTTGAAAAATCTCCTGGGAAAATGTTTGTACCTGAGGAGAGAACACAGATGATGAGGACTTAACATGATTCCAAACCCTATGGGCATATGGGAATAAATAAAACAGTGGCTACAATTGCGAAACAGTTCTGGCGGGGTGGTATGCGAAGGGATATTAAAGACTACATAGCCACATGTGACGTATGCTGTAGAAGTAAAAATCCCCGGTCCTTACCTGTTGGTCTCTTGCAGCCTTTACCCGTGCCAGAGAGACCTTGGTCCCACCTCTCGATGGACTTTATCACAGATTTACCACCTTCTAAAGGTCATACTGTAATCCTTACAGTGGTAGATAGGTTCTCTAAGATGGTGCACTTTATACCACTGGTAAAGCTTCCTTCAGCCAGTGAGCTGGTACCAGTATTCATACAAAGTATTGTTAGACTTCATCGGGTTCCTCTGGGAATAGTATCCAACAGAGGAACTCAGTTCGTGTCTCGTTTCTGGCGAGGATTTTGTGAAAACCTAGGTATTGAGTTGAGCTTCTCCTCTGCTTATCACCCACAAACTAATGGGGCCGCAGAGAGAGCCAACCAAAGTGTTGAGCAGTACTTGCGTTGCTTCGTGTCTGAAAGACAAAATGAGTGGGCAGACCTGTTACCTTGGGCTGAGGTTGCTTTAAACAACTCAGTAAGTGAAACCACAGGCCACTCACCTTTCCATGCAGTCTATGGTTTGACCCTCCCATGCTCCCTTCTGAATTCCAAGCGACTGCTTTGCCAGCCTTGGACGAACATCTGAATGACATGAAACGGACATGGGAGAAAGTAAGAGATTATGAAGGCCAATATTGAGAAACAAAAAATAAAAGCAGACAGACGCAGAGGTCCTGCACCGATATATACGGTTGGGGACAAGGTATGGCTGTCTACCAGAAACATCAAATTGTTGGTGCCATCCATGAAGATGGCTCCCAGGTTTATTGGGCCTTATAAAGTGTTAAGATATATTAATCCTGTCTCTTATGCGTTGGCTTTGCCTCCTTCTCTACGTATACCTAACGTATTTCATGTCAGCCTCCTGAAGCCTCTTACCTGTAATAAGTACACCAGAATTGCTGTTCCTCCTCCGCCTATCAAGTCTCAGGGTGAGGAGGAGTACAAGGTCCGTGCCATCCTGCGGTCCCGTCTGGTCAGGGGTGTCTTGCAGTACCTGGTGGACTGGGAGGATAATGGTCCTGAGGATCGTTCTTGGCAAGATGCCTGCTATATCCATGCGCCTCGTCTGGTTCGCCTGTTTCATGAGGCCCATCCTTCAGCGCCTGGTGGTCGTTCTGGGACCGACCATAGACGGGGGGTTCTGTTACATCCTCAGCCCCCGCTGTGCCCCCTGGGGGGTCTGGGCAAGAAGGGGGACCGCTGACTGGTCAGGTGCCAGCACTTTCTGCTGGCAGATCGGCATCTGAGGGGGTGGGGTCAGGTGTGGTTACCAGGAGCCACAGGCTTTAAAACAGGGCTCTAGGAGTTGCCTCATCGCCCTGTTGTGGAGTTCATTTCACGCACCGCTACTTCCTTAATCTATTGTATTTACTGTTGATGACCCTGCTTTGTATGAGATTCCTGCTCCTGTTATTTGACCCGGCTTGGCTTTTGACTACTCTCTCTCTATTGTGTATTTTACATTGTTCGTTTATTTTAGTGATTTAACCCCATGCTGGTTGCTGTGTTGATCGCTCGCTGTTTGGTTTCTGTCCCATTACGTTTGGGGATATCGTTTGTAACCCTCCGGGGTCCCTTTACCCAGGCTATTACACATGTTAATGTTTTTACAAAGACCACGATAACAAACGATTGTTTATTTCTGTTTAATGTTATTTCTAATCACATTACTGTACACATTAGCAATAACAATCTTGTTTGCAAGTTAGTACCTTCCGAGAATCACCAGGTATCTACTAATCCTAAGTATTTACCAGAACGATTGGTTTCTGCAGCTCTGACTGCCCTGCACCTTAAATACTTCACGGACTGTCGTTTCACGTATGCGGTTTCTGAGCGTGTCCTAGGTAATCTGTTGGTCTTGAAACCTTCAGAGCTTAGAGACAATTCAGTTAGTCCTTGTGTCTCCTTGGCTATTAAGTTACAGTTTGTAGTTTTATATACCTTTTGTATTATTCAAGCAGATACTTCTACCCTCAAGGATCTCAACTCCGCTACTCGTGTGGCAGCGTTACCGCTACCGTTACACCCAGCTACAGCAAACCCCCCTAATGTGTGTGTGTAGTGGCTCCTGGCCCCCAGTGACCTCTGACAGGTACAGTTAACCTGTTGTCACTGGCTGAATAAAAAAACAGAATTGGGGGGGAGTGAATAAACTTACCATCATCCCTGCAGGTTCACACTTCTTCCTCCATGGGGCTCCTCCACAGGACCTTCTTTCAGCAGCCTCTCTCCTCTCTCCTGTCATGCTGGGGCCGGTCCCTTGCTTGACTTGTGCCTCCGCCAGAGGAGATCCTCCTCCTCTCTGTCCCAGCACGCCACTGCCGCTGGTAAGGAAGTGACATGCTAAGGGGGCAGAGTTAGGGGGCGCTTCCTCGTGCAGGGCCCGGTGAAGCTTTGGATTTTTTCACAGAGGGCTGATACTGGGCCCTGCACATGCTGCTGGTACAGCTGAACTGAGGCAGAGCGTCGGTCAGCACCTGCTTCGAGGTGCCCCCCCATGGCGCCTGGGGCAAGTGCCCCCCATGCTCCCCCTCGCTACGCCACTGGTCGTGGTTAGAGCATGTTAGCATTCTAAAGCCCACGTATTGTGTCATTTAGTGGTTCAGCAGTTGGTGTCTATAGTATCCTCAAATAAGGTAATAGACATCTTGTTATTTAGTCTGCACTCATCAGAAGGGACTCTACAGATATTATTTAACACATAGTATAATGGCATAAACAAAAAAACAATGGGCACCATTACATTCTTGGTGCTAACGTTAGCGCTCACCTGAGTGAGCGTTAACATTAGCATAGGTGGCCCCACCATATTACAATCCAAATGCTAATGGGTTAAAAAACCCGTTAGCGATTGGAATCTTGCGCTTTGCAACGTGAGGTTACTGTACTTTGCTCTCCCCATGTTAAGCATAGGGAGCGCAAAGTGTTAATTAGCATTACACTATACTAATGCTAATTACCATCCGGCTGCGGTTAACCTGGCAGTTAACCACAGCCTGGACCTGGTGCTAACAGATTCTGCTGCTGCAGAATCCGTCAGCACAGCAGAAACCCCCCAATAAAATCAAATACTCGCCTCCTATTCCGTGGTGAGGACCGCGGCTCCAACCGCCTCCTCTGTCCGCCGGGAGCAGGGAGAGACTGGGGGGAAAAAGTCTCCCAGTCTCTCCCTGCGGATCACTACACCGACCTGCCGGATCTTGCGAGGCGAGATCCAGCAGGTCATGTGACCGGCGCCGTCTGCCTCAATGGAGTCCTATGGACTTCGAGTGGATGCTCATGGCAACGCTTAGCTTTTTTAGCGCCTGCATCGTAATATCACGCTAAAACGGGGACGCAAAAGAGAAACCTGCAGGTGCAGGTTTTTCTCCTTTTGCGTTCCCGTTTTAGCGCAATGACTGTAATGACGCCCAATATCTTTACTTTGTATTAATTATATTTAATCTGTTCAGCACTTTGTGACAAGATACATATAAAATATATTAAAATTTACCTTGATGTGTGTCAGTGTTTGTATAGACATAACATACAGTACTTTATGTGACTCATCGTGCTTATTCATTGTGTATATTCTGAAGACGCTGACAATATGACTCATTTATATACTCAAGCCTGAATAAAAACATTTTAAACAAACAAAAAAAAATATCCTTCTGCATAAGGGGAGTTCATAGAAAGTACTGGTCCCTGCACAACGGGAACTAGTAAATAACCTGGGCATTTGGCGGATGCATCTGTCACGTTCTTTTTGCAGACTATTTTTCCTATCTACCAGTCAGAGTTTGGAAATTCTGATTCCATTCCAAGATATCAGATCATTATAAATGTTGATAATGGCTCAGTGTGAGCTGAAAATGTTGGTCAGATATTTTTAAAGTAGTCTAAGTAAAAGAATTGTCTTTATTGTTAAATCTCAAATGCGGCCAACTCTTGTTTTTCTGTTTACTACCTGGAAGTGAAAAGGCATTGAGCTTTTGCACATAATCTTTTTGTAAGGTGGCGTGCAGATTCCCTATACATTTAGTTATTGTCACGGGGCACCCCGCGTGAGCAAAGGTGGGCACGGCACGTTATTTGGGATAGATGGCCCTTTAGGCAGGATTGCCGCTGGCTGCATAACAAGCAGCTCAGGAGATGAGGGAACCAGACAACAAGATACACATGACAGGACAACAAGCAAGGGTTAAGGGACAGAACAACAATATATTGGCACCCAGCAGCACATTAAAGGGAACCCTGATCTATTATACGCTCCTTGTATGGCCATCTATTGTAAGGGAGGGGACCGCACTGCTTGGTGACACACAGAACCAAGAAACCGGTCAAAGGGAACAAATCCAGAGACGTGGTCAGAAGAAAGCCAGGTACGGTACACGGTAATGTATATCAAGAGCAAGGAGTACAAGGGTTAACACGGAATGCAAAGTCACATATCCAGGCCAGAGTCATACACAGGAGAATCAATGTATATAGAAAACAAGAAATACACTGAACCAGAAAAACACAAAATAAACCAATACACTGAAAAGGGAACAAGGGAAAATGCGAAAGAACTATAATACAATAACAAGGAAAACAAAGAACCAGATACAAACTGAACAGTGTAATACAAAGGGAAGATCAGAGACACAATAGCTACAATCAGAACCACAGGCAGAATAACAGGGAGCAAAGTGACCCTTATGCAAGAGCCCTGAGCAATGGGAGAGACTGGATATATACAGTACAAGGTGGAAAGCCTGTCCAGAGGGCAGTCTATTGTGGATATACTGCCCCAGCTCATGGATATACTGCCCCAGCTCGTGGATATATGCCCCAGCTCGTGGATATATGCCCCAGCTCGTGGATATACTGCCCCAGCACGTGGATATACTGCCCCAGCACGTGGATATATGCCCCAGCACGTGGATATATGCCCCAGCACGTGGATATACTGCCCCAGCACGTGGATATACTGCCCCAGCTCGTGGATATACTGCCCCAGCTCGTGGATACTGCCCCAGCACGTGGATATTGTCCCAGCACGTGGATACTGCCCCAGCTCGTGGATATTGCCCCAGCACGTGGATACTGCCCCAGCTCGTGGATACTGCCCCAGCACGTGGATACTGCCCCAGCACGTGGATACTGCCCCAGCTCGTGGATACTGCCCCAGCTCGTGGATACTGACCCAGCTCGTGGATACTGCCCCAGCACGTGGATACTGCCCCAGCGCATGGATATTTGGCCCCCACCTCTCATGGATATATGCCCCAGCTCATGGATATTTGGCCCCCACCTCTCGGATATTTGCCCCCCACCTCTCGGATATTTGCCCCCCACCTCTCATGGCTATATGCCCCCCAGCTCAGACCCCAGACCAGACATGGGGCGGCTGTTCGAATGCTCTATCGGCATTCGGACAGCCGCCCCATGAGCTCCTCATACTTACCTTCCCGAGCGGCGAAGTGAAAGTTTCCCCGCTTCCGGTCGTTGAAGGACCCAAGCCGCGGTCACGTGACCGCGGCTTGGGTCCTTCAAAGAGCGGAAGCGAGGGAACGTTCCCTTCGCCGCTCGGGGATGGATGCGCGTGGCAGCCGGGTAGAGGCTGCGAGCGCAGCCTCTACCCGGCTGCTGTGTGCATCTTGTAACCGCCGCGGCGAGCGCACAGCCGGCTCGTGCCACGGCGGTTGCATGCGCGCGCAACCAACCGCCGCCGGTTGCGTGCGCATGCGCAGAGTAAGGCTTGGCGACGGACACGCCAAGCTTTACTCAATTACAGTTGTGTTCAAAATTATTCAACCCCCTCTGAAATTGAGTGTTTTGGCCAGTTTGACATTGATTTTGATCATTCAGTCATCTTGCTTACAATTAAATCATAGAGGCACGTGTAGGTCAGACAAATATAACATAACATTTATAATGAAATAACCACAAATGTCTTTTCTGTGCTCACATCATTATCAGTTTTATTCAACCCCCAAGTGACATTCAATCTTAGTACTTAGTACAACATCCTTTTACAGTTATAACAGCTTTTAAATGTGAAGCATAGCTTGACACAAGTGTCTTGCAGCGATCTACGGGTATCTTCGCCCATTCGTCATGGGCAAAAGCCTCCAGTTCAGTCACATTCTTAGGCTTGCGCACTGCAACTGCTTTCTTTAAGTCCCACCAGAGGTTCTCAATCGGATTTAAGTCAGGTGACTGCGATGGCCACTCCAAAATGTTCCAGCCTTTAATCTGCAACCATGCTCTAGTGGACTTGGAGGTATGCTTGGGATCATTGTCCTGTTGAAAGGTCCAACGTCTCCCAAGCCTCAGGTTGTGACGTACTGCATCACATTGTCATCCAATATCTCCTGGTACTGAAGAGAATTCATGGTACCTTGCACACGCTGAAGCTTCCCTGTACCTGCAGAAGCAAAACAGCCCCAAAGCATGATTGACCCCCCGCCATGCTTCACAGTAGGCAAGGTGTTCTTTTCTTCATAGGCCTTGTTCTTCCTCCTCCAAACATAGCGTTGATCCATGGGCCCAAACAGTTCTAATTTTGTTTCATCAGTCCACAGAACACTATCCCAAAACTTCTGTGGTTTGTCCACATGACTTTTGGCATACTGCAGTCGACTCTTCTTATTCTTTGGAGACAGCAAGGGGGTGCGCCTGGGAGTTCTGGCATTGAGGCCTTCATTACGCAGTGTGCGCCGTATTGTCTGAGCTGAAACTTCAGTACCCACATCTGACAAATCTTTTCTCAGTTCCTCAGCAGTCACACGGGGACTTTTCTCCACTCTTCGCTTCAGGTAGCGCATAGCAGTTGAAGTCAGCATCTTCTTTCTGCCACGACCAGGTAGCGTTTCAACAGTGCCCTTTGCCTTGAATTTGCGAATGAAGCTTCCTATGGTCTCTCTTGGTATGTTTAACATCTTTGCAATCTTCTTATAGCCATTGCCCTTCCTGTGAAGAGTAATCACCTCTTCTCTTGTCTTCCTGGACCATTCTCTTGACTTCACCATGTTTGTAACCACACCAGTAAATGTCTAGAAGGAGCTGAGTATCACAGTCATTTTAAAGCTGCCTAATTGGTGCTTATTATGCTTTATTGCTGCTCCGTGACATCCACAGGTGTTTTCAATACCTGATTGAAAACACTTGAATGAACCTCTGTTCTTCAGAGTGGTAGTCTTTAAGGGGTTGAATAATTGTGTCAATGAAGAATTCACAAAAGAAATATTTACTACTGTATTACAAAACCAATTGATGTCAATTTAGTTGCATATGGTTCTTTAAAAAGTCCTTGTAGGATTTCATTCTGAATACAATTACAAATGTACACTAAATTTCCTAAAACCCTTTACAGCATTGGGGGTTGAATAATTTTGAACACAACTGTATATTATAGATAGGGCAGAGCACGCAGCTCATGTGATCCAAGACCAGGCTGGCTACAGGGGAATCCAGAAATGGAGGGAGTGGAAGGGATAGCCCAGACAAGGGTGAGAGCTGGCCCGGATTGGCTCACAATAGGGATCAGGGCTGGAAATGTGACGTTATACACTGCGCAGCATAAATGAGTACACCTCTTTTGAAAAGTAAGATTTTAATCAATATCTGAATGAACACAAGAACAATTTCCAAAAGTCTGACAAAACTGAGTTCTATAGAACCTTTTGCTTCGCTCATTACATGACAGTGAGGTTAATAATATAACACAGATTCCAAACTCTTCAGTTTTACTCAAATTAGTTGATGCAGAAATGAATACAGAATTTCTTTATGTTGTAATACCTACAGTGAAAAACAAAAACCAATTGTGCAATATCGTTGGTCTGTGTGACTAGTCATATATTGGAAGAAATATCAATCACAAGTATAGAGCCAGTGGGCTCATTTTGGTCGCATTTGGGCATCTATGGGGGCCCCTCCCACCGACATATCGTCATCCAAACGAATGTGAAGATTCTTCTCTTTTGTCAGTGTACCTCAATAAAAAGCTGTATATGGCACAGTAACGTATTGATAAGCTTATACTTTATATAAGTGGAATATCCTAGAAGGTAATTTCCGACTGATGAAGCCTGCAGTTAAGCAGGAGAAACGTGTTTCTGTCTAGCCCACAACGTATTTTATGTACATTTGTTTTATTGTTTGCACTTTTAATAAATACATTTTTAAATCTACTTTGCGGATATTTCCCAATTCCACACCTACCAGGACTGGCAATATTGGAAGAGGAATTACTACAGGGGTAGGACCACCCGATGAAGTTAAGTGGTCCAAGGCGCCTGTACAGAGCCACTCATTCTGGGAGGCTCAGGAATATGTAAGTAGGATATTCCACTTTTATAAAGTATAAGCTTATCAATTCGTTACTGTGACATATACAGCTTTTTATTGAGGTACACTGACAAAAGAGAAGAATCTTCCCATTCGTGTAGATGATGATATCGTGTCGGTGGGAGGGGCCCGCCATAGAGGCCTAAATGCAACCAAAATTAGCCCAACGGCTCTATACTTGTGAGTGATATTTCCTTCAATATGTCAGGATCCCTGGCTGTAACCACCATGGAACCCCCTCTGGTGGTGAACTTCATATTCTGCTCCTGCCTTGCAACCAGCAATGTAACAGTTAAAACACCTGACACACAAAATAAAGGTACCTCGCCCCAGCCAGACCTTTGCTGGTTCATTACAGCTCATGTCTTGAGAGAGTGAGGTGCTGTTACTCAATGCTCTGCTTTACCCATCTGTTCTTTGTTATTCCTGGTTCCTGCATTCATTTCCACCACGCTTCCCACCATCCTGCAGAATTCATCCGGTCAGTTTCCATATTTCATCCCCTTCCAAACCTTACCTACCTGGTCATCTGTGCAGGAAACTGCATACTGGGTTCATATCCCCCACATCCCAGTGCCACCCTGGTACCTGGGCTTGACACAATATATGACTAGTCACACAGACCAACGATATTGCACAATTGTTTTTTTTTCTTCACTGTAGGTATTACAACATAAAGAAATTCTGGATTTATTCATATTCCATTGAAACCTATACCTATAGTGAAGGAGGACTGCTGCAATATATTGACTGCCTTATTTGCTCTCCCGATTTTACATGTTTTGTATATTTTTTCCATCTATTTGGGTGAGGGATACACCCTGTGGTGAGCTGCATGCTTGGGACAACCTACCTATCGGCTAAACCTAAACTCATAACAATCGCCTGCACCAACACTTGTAGGGTGTATAAGTGTATATGCTATAGCAAAAATGAATACACCCCTCAACAAAAACTACTAAAGTTAGTATTTTGTATGACCTCCATGATTTGTAAGGACACCATCAAGTCTTCTAGACATAGAATCCACAAGTTGGCGACATATTGCAACTTCTGTCTTTTTTCCATTCTTCTTCAAGAACGACCTCTTTCACAGCCTGGATTCTAGATGGAGAGTGATGCTCAACTTGTCTCTTCAAAATTCCCCATGGGTGTTCGATTGGGTTCAGATCAGGAGACCTACTTGGCCACTGAATCACTTTCACTCTGTTCTTCTTCAGAAATGCAACAGTGGCCTTAGATGTGTGTTTTGGATCATTGTCATGTTTGAAAGTGCACGACGACCAAGGGCACCTAGTGATGGTAGCATCTTCTCTTTCAATATAGAGCAGTATATCTGTGAATTCATGATGGCATCAATGAAATGCAGCTCCCGACACCAACAGCACTCATGTAGACCCACAGAAGGTCACTGCCACCACCAGGCTTCACTGTAGGCACCATGCATTTATCTTTGTACTCCTCACCTTTGCGACTCCATACAGTTTTGAAGCCATCAGTTCTAAAAACATTTATCTTGGTCTCCTCACTCCAGAGTACAGAGTTCCAGTGGTCTTGTTTTTCAGCATGGGCCCTGGCAAATTCTAGGCAGGCTTTCTTGTGCATGGGCTTTAAGAGAGGCTTCCTTCATGGACGACACCCATGCATGCCGTTCCTCTGCAGTGTTCACCATATTGTGTCACAGGAAACAATCATGCTAGTTTGGCTTTCTACTTCTTTAGCTAACTGCAGTGAACTTGCATGGTGATTTTCTTCAAACCTTCTTACCAGAAGACACTCCTGTCGAGGTGTTAGCTTCAAAGATGGTTGCATTTCCATCTTTGTTAAACTTTTCTATCACTTTTGCTACAGTATTCTGACTGATAAGTAAAGCTTTGCTGATCTTCTTGTAACCTTCACCTTTCTTGTGAAAAGACAATCAGGGTTATTCAAAGAGATCAGAATTGTGGCCGAAAGGTAACCGAACAGTGAAATTCAGCGTACGGTTACCTTTCCTGGCCATTCGGCTATTCAGAGAGCAGGTAGTTCGCTAAATGTTGGCGAATTGCCTGCACATACGGTGCCTGTTCGATGGGCAGTGAAATCCCCATAGAGAAGCAATGCTTCGTCTATTCAGAAGAACAAAAATCAGCAGTGAAAAGTTGCCGAATTTCCCTGCTGTTCGGTGGTTTAACCCCTTCACTGCTGGCGTCGTGTGGGACACGTCCTCATTGACGCCCGCTATATGCTGAGGACGTGCCCCAAACGTCATCAGCTTTGCGGGAGCCCCGACGGAGATGCTCACCTCTCTGTCCAGGGTCCCGCGGCAGTCTGACTTCAGCGTCCCCAGCCCCTCCCGACGTAATTGATGTCATCGCGCCATGCGCGATGACGTCATTTCAAGGCGACCCCCAGCAATGCCGGGTGATTGCCTGGAAGGGAGGGGGGGATCCGTTCGGATCCCTCTCCCTCTCGATCAGGAAGGAGCAGTGCCACAAGCCAGGCACCGCTTAAAAGGGGAGAGTCTCCCCTTTTAAGCGGTGCCTGGCTTTAACCCCTTAGGCACCGGGTCGCACTTCAGCACCTTGCGGTGCCGAAGTGCGGCCTAGCTCTGGTGGGGCCACCATCTTGGATGGCGGCTCCACCCCTCGGTCACCCCTCACTGCCTGACGTCATTGCACATAGCGTGATGACGTCAGATAGCCGGGGAACCCCTAGCTGCCTGGGGATTTCCCAAGGAAATCCCCTGATGGAGATAGGGGGTTCCTTTGAACCCCAATATCTCCAGAACCGTGGCAGCTAGGGGGTCATGGAGGGTGTCATTCGAAAGGCCTGAGTATGGTCATTCAAATGATACACAACATGACAAGGTATAAAGTTAAAAATAAATAAAAAATATATAAAAAAATACATGTTTTTATTTATTTTTTATTGTGTGTTGTTTTTATTAATGCAGCAATATTGTTCACATTTCAATTATAATGTGAACAATGATGCTGCACTAATGATTTTTTTCTATGGGGTGCGTTTGCTAAAAATCACATAATTCCCCCCAAAAAATGTAACGAGTCCCCATTTCTAATTTTTTGTAAAAGCGCACCCTAGAGAAAATATAACCGCAAATGTTCATGTGATAAAAGGTGAAAAAAAACACGCTGCAGATGATTAAAAATTCTAGTTTTATTCGCTGCAGATGATTAAAAATTCTAGTTTTATTGCATTTTTTGTTATAATATACAGGCAGGACATGACGTATACATATAAAAATGATATATTATGAATCTGCCGAGTCTGCCGGAAAGAACAATATATAATATGTCTGGGCCGTATAATAAAATGTGGCTTCAAATCGCATTTAAACATGATGAGCGAAAGCGGTAGAAATGAGCTCGGCACACAGCGGTGAAATGGCTCAGCAGTGAAAGGGTTAATTCGACAGGTATATTCAGGCGAATCCCATAGGCTTCAATGTTAAAAATATTCCCGTTTTAATTCAATATCTAATAAACCGTTGATTATAATATTCTGCAGTAAAAAGTTTCTTATTTTTAGATTTTTTTGAATCTTTTATGCATTTTTCGGGATTTTTTTGCGAAAATATTTTTTCTGTTTTTTTTAAAAAAACGTTTTTTCTTTTTTCTGTAACAGCTAGAGTAGCACCGATACTAGTATCGGTATCGGGGCCGATACTGGGTACTGCAGGAGTACTTGGTACTCGTGTAGTACCCCCCGATATTTTTCCTGATACCGGAAGCCGGCATTGAGCCGGCTTGCCGGAATCCGAGGGGCTGCGGCGGCTGTCCGAATGCTCTATCGGCATTCAGACAGCCGCCCCTGGAGCTCTGTGCGGCATACTTACCTTCCTGGGCGACGCCGGGAATGTCTCCCCGCGTGCGCTCGTTGGAAGGACCCCAGCCGCGACCACGTGGGACCATGTGATCGCGGCTGGGGTCCTTCCAACGAGCGCATGCGCGGAACCTTTCCCGGCGTCTCTTAGAAAGGTAAGTATAAACAAAGTGAGCAGCTGCAGGGCCTGTCCGAATGCTGATAGAGCATTCGGACAGGCCCTGCAGCTGCTCTCCGCGACGATACTTACCTTCCTGAGCGCCGCCGGGAAAGTTTCGGAGCGCGCGCTCGTTGGAAGGACCCCAGCCGCGATCACATGGTCCCACATGGTCGCGGCTGGGGTCCTTCCAACGAGCGCAGGCGCGGAGACATTCCCGGCGTCGCTCAGGAAGGTAAGTATCGTCGCAGAGGGGGGGGACATGAGCTGTGGGGGCATACCCATGTGTGAGCTGGGGTATATCCATGAGCTGGGGGCAATACCCATGTGTGAGCTGGGGCATATCCATGTGTGAGCTGGGGCAAATCTATGAGTGAGCTGGGGCATATCCATGAGTGAGCTGGGGCATATCCATGAGTGAGCTGGGGTATATCCATGTGTGAGCTGGGGCAATATCCATGTGTGAGCTGGGGCAATATCCATGTGTGAGCTGGGGGCATTTTTATATGGTCTGTTCCTATTGGAAAGCGTCACATGACATTAAAGAAAAGTATCGGTGAGTACTTTTAAAAAGTATCGGTACTCGTACTCAGTCTTAAAAAAGTGGTATCGGTGCATCCCTAGTAACAGCCCTTTTTATTATCATTCATTGGATCTTATATGACAATTTCAGACATTTTCGTTCTGTAGTTTTTTTGCAAACAGCGTTTCACTTTTCAAACATTCAAGCGTACTGTTGTTTTTTTTCCCCACTCCATTCATCTGCAGTGTCGGCTTTTTCCGGCGGCTGCTCTGCGCTGTCATCGGCGGCTGCTCGGGTTTCTCCGGCTTGTTCGGCGGGGTTAATCCAGATGTTTTTGCGGGTTTCGGACGTGCGATCGCCGGGTTTTGCAGTGAGTGTTCGTCAGGTTTGCGACCACTTTTCCATGCATTTCGGCGGCCCTGTGGTGCTTGCTGAATACACTGCAGGGTCACCGAAATGGGATCGCTAAATCGCACCGAATTGAAGAGAACGAAAAGTCACCGAACGTGCGGTGACTTTTCGATACTCTTTGAATAACCCTGATTATTTTTTTTCTCAGGACTTGTGCCATTTCTCTTCCATGCTGTGCCATTGCTGACAACATGAAATGGGAAGGGGATTGCTTTGTCAAGTAAAGCCCTTTTATAATCACCTGTCTGCTGGACACCTGTTTAATGGATAATTAGACTCATCTGTAGTTGAATTCTTGTTGATTAGGATTTTGTTGTCTACAATTTAGCTTTGCTCGAACGACTTCCATTGGGGCGTATTCATATTTGCAACATGATCTTGAATGAATTTGTTAGGAAAAATACTTTTTTTGTGTGGGCAAATTAACAAATCTTGGTTGCAACCAATGGCTCACATTTGTGGGAGTATTTTGTAGTATAGTGTCCTATAGAAAACGCAGATTCTGAAAGGAAAGTAAAAGGTTTTCTGATAAATCTCTTGGGGTATACTCTTTTATGCTGAGCAGTGTATATGTTGTTACACTTGTGGTGCCAATTAGCCTTTGCAAAAAGGGTGCCACTAACTCCTATAAGCATCCACAATCTGTTAGAAATCTTAAAAAAGAAGAGACGCCCAGAGGTACCTTGCAACATTTTCATATATACTGAAAGTCAGAAACTGACTGGCTCTATTTGTCAGAATCTTTGATCATGGGCCTCCCAGGAGAATAAAATAATGCATGGCCGGGTACTAAGATGGTGGGAACTAAGTCACACAAGAACCAACCAAAACGCTAGTGTGACTGGCCATCCAGCAAAGCGCCATTTGCGACTGATGCGTATAAGCCATGACACAGCGCTCGCAACTGCGGGTGCTGTTGAGCAAAGATAAGCAGAGCAGCGGGAAAGCAGTGTGTGGCATAGCTGTGCGTGACGTGGTGAAGAAATTGAACTTCAGCCAATGAGCTCCCCTGTATGAATAATGCATCTTGCGCACCTTGATGCCCCAATTTATATGTACGAGCTGATTGGATGAAGTTAAGTCTTTCCAATTCATGAATCGTAGTTGAGAGCTCTACCGCAAGGTGGCACACAGGACCAGAGAGTGCATGGCATACTGTTCATGTACAACCGTGTGCTTTTTCCTTCTACCGCGTGTGTATTGTCATAGCCTTAAGAGGAGAAAAGCTGTCACAAGAGGTCATGAAGCAATCAACATGCAGTTTAAGAGCCAGGTGGCCAACATTGTGAATGGACTTCTGGCAATCCACAGTGGCACTCATTCAAAGCAAACAGCAGGTACCGGTACCCCAATAATGATTGTAACAGATCTCAGTACCCAGACTGGGTATATCTGTTAATGTCACTCCCTTGCATGACATCCGTTTTCCCACCAGAAATCTTCTATGTTTTCTCTAGTCCATATTCGAAGGTTAAAGGGATACTCTAGGCCAGCGTTTTTCAACCACTGTGCCGCGGCACACTAGTGTGCCGTGAGATACTGTCTGGTGTGCCGTGGGAAAAATTCCAATTTCATCCGCGCTTCGGCTCACAGCTCATGGATATGACTCCGCGCACCTGCCGCCGCCGCGTTCATCTCCCTCTGAGCGTGCGTCCGGCGGCAAGGAGCTTGGGCACTCGCCTGGGGGAGCCACGTGACCGAAATCTCGCGAGATCGCGGTCACGTGGCTCCCCCAGGCGAGTGCCCAAGCTTCCTGCCGCCAGACGCACGCTCAGAGGGAGACGAACGCGGCGGCGGCAGGTGCGCGGAGTCATATCCATGAGCTGCTGGGCCATATCCATGTGTGAGCTGGGGCATATCCATGAGCTGCTGGGGCATATCCATGAGCTCCTGGGGCAAATCCATGAGCTGCTGGGGCAAATCCATGTGTGAGCTGGGGCAAATCCATGTGTGAGCTGGGGCAAATCCATGTATGAGCTGGGGCAAATCCATGTATGAGCTGGGGCATATCCATGAGCTGGGGCAAATCCATGTGTGAGCTGGGGCATTATCCATGTGTGAGCTGGGGCATATCCATGAGCTGCTGGGGCAAATCCATGAGCTGCTGGGGCAAATCCATGTGTGAGCTGGGGCAAATCCATGTATGAGCTGGGGCATATCCATGAGCTGGGGCATATCCATGTGTGAGCTGGGGCAAATCCATGAGCTGGGGCAAATCCATGTGTGAGCTGGGGCATATCCATGAGCTTCTGGAGCAAATCCATGAGCTGCTGGGGCAAATCCATGAGCTGCTGGGGCAAATACATGATTGAGCTGGGGCAAATCCATGTATGAGCTGGGGCATATCCATGAGCTGGGGCATATCCATGTGTGAGCTGGGGCAAATCCATGAGTGAGCTGGGGCATATCCATGAGCTGGGGCATTATCCATGTGTGAGCTGGGGCATATCCATGAGCTGGGGCATTATCCATGTGTGAGCTGGGGCAAATCCATGAGCTGGGGCAAATCCATGTGTGAGCTGGTGCATTATCCATGTGTGAGCTGGGGCATATCCATGTGTGAGCTGGGGCATATCCATGTGTGAGCTGGGGCATATCCATGAGCTGCTGGGGCAAATCCATGAGCTGCTGGGGCAAATCCATGAGCTGTTGGCGCAAATCCATGAGTGAGCTGGGGCAAATCCATGTATGAGCTGGGGCATATCCATGAGCTGGGGCAAATCCATGTGTGAGCTGGGGCAAATCCATGAGTGAGCTGGGGCATTATCCATGAGCTGGGGCATTATCCATGTGTGAGCTGGGGCATATCCATGAGCTGGGGCAAATCCATGTGTGAGCTGGGGCATATCCATGTATGAGCTGGGGCATATCCATGAGCTGGGGCATTATCCATGTGTGAGCTGGGGCATATCCATGTGTGAGCTGGGGTATTATCCATGTGTGAGCTGGGGCATATCCATGAGCTGGGGCAAATCCATGTGTGAGCTGGGGCAAATCCATGTGTGAGCTGGGGCAAATCCATGTGTGAGCTGGGGCAAATCCATGTGTGAGCTGGGGCATATCCATGAGCTGGGGCCATATCCATGTGTGAGCTGGGGCATATCCATGAGCTGCTGGGGCAAATACATGAGCTGCTGGGGCAAATACATGAGCTGCTGGGGCAAATCCATGAGCTGCTGGGGCAAATCCATGTGTGAGCTGGGGCAAATCCATGTATGAGCTGGGACATATCCATGAGCTGGGGCATATCCATGTGTGAGCTGGGGCATTATCCATGTGTGAGCTGGGGCATATCCATGAGCTGGGGCATTATCTATGTGTGAGCTGGGGCATATCCATGAGCTGGGGCATTATCCATGTGTGAGCTCGGGCATATTCATGAGCTGGGGCAAATCCATGAGCTGCTGGGGCAAATCCATGTGTGAGCTGGGGCAAATCCATGTGTGAGCTGGGGCAAATCCATGTGTGAGCTGGGGCAAATCCATGTGTGAGCTGGGGCATATCCATGTGTGAGCTGGCGCATATCCATGTATGAGCTGGGGCATATCCATGAGCTGGGGCAAATCCATGTGTGAGCTGGGGCATATCCATGAGCTGGGGGACTGTATCCATGAGCTGGGGCAATATCCATTATTACACTATTTGATTCAGAATATTTATTTTCCTGTTTTAACATTTTCTAATGGTGGTGTGCCTCATGATTTTTTTCATGAAAAAAGTGTGCCTTTGCACAAAAAAGGTTGAAAAACACTGCTCTAGGCAACATGCCCACCTAAGCTTTTTTAGGTGGTCATGATGCCCTGAGTATGCCCTTGTCTGTCCCCCCTCCCTCCGCTCAGCTGATTGGCTGAACCAGCTGAAAACAGCTGAGAGACACAGAGGACTTTACTCCCCCCTCCCAGCTGTCAGTCATTCATATTTCCCGCTTCTGCCGACTATTGCCGAGTAGGAGACGTCATTGCGCTTACAGAGCGATGACGTCTCCAACTCGCCACAGTAGCTGGCGGGAGCAGCAGAGATTAGTGTTGCACGCATCCTCTTGCGCGCAACACTAATCAAAGAAGATGGAGCCAGGAGGAAGCCTGCTGATTGGCTGGTTTACGTGAGAAGCGCGCATGCGCGCTTCTCACGTAAACCATTAGCCAAGTTACAGAGTTAGAAGGACGGGAGCGGAAGAGGAGGGAGGTGAGTATAAAAAAAAAAACGCTGTTGGAAACAAGTGGATTTTAGGGTAAGTATTACAGTAAAAAAAAAATCCCTACCTAGTTATTGAGGGAATAGGTATATTTTAATGTAAAAAAACGGGGGGGGGGGAGGGATTTTTGCTTAGAGTGTTCCTTTAAGGACAGTGAAAACTCAAGTGCGATTAAAGCAATCCCCAGACATGAGTGAGGACTCAGTACTGGGTAAAACTGGCAGACGTTAATGAAAAATATGAAGCAAATCTATACAGTGCAAGGAGGGACCTGGAGAACAATGAGAGATGACCCTGGTTCCCCCCTGTTCGTTTCAGCATAACCCTCTAGTGATCCTGACTGTTCGGCCATTGCTCAGTCGACTGTTTGAAGATAATAACCATTAGTGTACATTACAATCACAAGATGGGCTTGAATAAGTTAGTTAACAGATAGTCCTAGCACACAACAGTCTGATGGAGAAGCAGTTTTGTCTAGGCAGACAATGACCATTCAAATCTGTCACGGGGTGGGGGGGAGCTGGAGAGGTCTCTCACTGATATACACAAATACATCTACATATCTACAATACAGTTTTATCAGGTAGTGCACATTTTACGTAGAAATGAACAGTATCCATAAATGTTCTAAAGTTGATGACCGCTCAAGGACTGTCAGAATCTTGTCACAGTGATCATCAGAAAGACCCCGCAATTATATCCGGGGCAATTTTACAGGTGTGACTGAAGCACAGATTACAATAAGAACAAAGGAAAGCAGTACTTTGCTGCTAACCCTTGTAGGACAGACAGCTCTCTGCTCACAGCTGTCCCTCCCCGCTGCAGTATGCTGCACGTGACGTGAGGGACATCAAAACTTTGACAGGGAATATCTCCATTTTTTTTCCTCAATTATACTGTATGTCATCAAAAACTGCTGGCACATATAAGAGGAGTGGTTCCCTGTCAATGAGCACAACGTGCACTGGGCATGACAGGTGTGCTTTAAAACGTGAGAAAAAGTAGAGGTTTTATGTCACCAGATCACCTAATTTTCCTACAGAGCACCGCAATTATGGAACAACCTCCCAGACGCCATCAAATCTTCCCCCAGTCTTAAATCACTCAAGAGCTCCCGATTAACATACCTCAATGTGGAATGCACCTGTAAACATGTAACATAGTGACTATATTTCCTATATATTTATTTTCTGTATTAATCTGTATATTCGTGTTGTTTTTTTTAATATCTTGCATTTTATTACTTTGTATTTCTGTAACGACTGTAACAATTCAATGTTCTTGAACCCAGGACTTTCTTGAAAACGAGAGAAATCTCAATGTATCCTTCCTGGTAAAATACTTCATTAATAAATAAATAAATATGCACAAGTATTTTGCTTATTCATGTTTACAATTTTAGGTGTGCGAAAGTCAAATGCACGAGGGACAGTCTCCGTCCCTGATAAGGTCAGTATTAACAAATTTAAAATAATAAAGATAAGAGGCCTTACGTTGAGGTGTGGGATGGCACTCATTTTCTTCTATTTTTTTATGTGATTTTGAATGTATTTTCAGGGGGTTAATTGAAGTGGGGGATTCACTTATTATTGTATAGCTAACCCCAGATCCACAGCTCATGGCATTTCAATGACAACCATAAAGGAAAGCTTACAGCTTAAAGATGGTGCAACACTTTAACATTCAGCTTTAACATGGGTGCTTAGCACTCTCGTTATGTGACTTATTTGAATGTCTCAGTGAGTTAAACCTACTTTGATAAAGTGATGCTTCTTCTTTTCTCTCTGCAGGGGCTGGTTTCATAATCCAGGTATAAATGGCAAGTGGAAAATCACATATGTTAGTTAAATATTGTAATCGTACATCAACATCTGATGCCTTTTACATATTAAAGCTACTAAAGTATATCTACATTATTATGTTAAATATATTTATTTTAAGTAATACCTTTTAAAGGAAGGGAAAAAAGTGACATTAAAATCCTCCCCTTGGCATAAGCTAAAGACTGACAAAAAGTTGGCCGTAAAACTTGAGTTTAAAGTAGCAAAATGCCCTCAGTGGGGGCTTTAAGGTGCAGGTTTTCTACAAAAATATATACTGCAATTTACTGTTTGCTGGAAAGAAACCAAGATAGCCACCGGCCCGTGGGCAAACCGCTTCAAAAGGCCCACACCACGGCAGCGACTCGCAGCACAGTAGTGCTATGCCAAAAAACATGCTGGGGACCCAGTCGGCACTCACACCCTCAAACGGTGCGGAAATACCCCCTGCTGCGAAGGGGAGGGATACACGGCTGCAGACCGCACTGCACCCGCGGGGTGACCTTGAGTCGAACCCCAGTCAGAAAATTGGACAGATTAGATATAACCATAAAAACACAGCGAAACGATCACTGCAGGTTTATTAAGGAAAGAAATAGAAAAATACTTATCTCTCCTGGCAGCAGCAAGAAAGAGGAAGCTGCCAGGAGTCTATGGACTTATATAGTGAAGGGGTTGTTATAGGTTTCGACATATGCCTTGTTGGTATGTTTTTTTTTTTGGTTATTCATGTTGTTTTTTTTGTTCTTTTCTTGCTGCTGGAAGTGACAATAAAATAGATTTGGCAAAATAATAGGAGCTGTAATAAAATTGCTAATAAACCATTAGCTGTAAAGACTTGTCCAGGATTTGCTGCGACAATACCTTGAATTGCAATATGTTTCCAGTTTAGGTGTTTATACCTAACATTTCCAATTTTCCATTCCCCAAAAAATATGCATAATAATGCAAATTTTTACTTCAGCAAAAATTGGTGGATGAAGTAAGGAGAATTCACTGTTCAGAGGGCAGTCATTGTACTTTTCACCGTGCTCTCCACTGTAGTTTCTCCCAATGTTGTTCAGTGTGTAGTTTTCTATGGAGTTCCAGTGTAGTTTCTGTCAACATTATTTACAGGGTTATTCAGAGAAAGGTGAAAACCAGGAGAAATGGCAGGAGAAGAGAACAATCTAGACCAAATAGTCTATTTGGAAAGTGAGATAAATGGGAGAATTTTTCTGGTTTGGCTATTTTGACCTAGAATTTTCACTTCTCCAGTCATTCTCCTGCGTTTCACCTTTCTTTGAATATACCTGTTAGTCTAGGTTTCACTGTAGTTTCCACTGATTTTGGGACAGATCACAATTCGGACATCTTAAAGGTAAGGCGCAAATGGAAAACTTTGTCAGGGTTATTCAAAGAGAGCCGATCTGGCCCCGAAAGGTAACCAAACAGTGAAATTCAGCGTACGGCTGTTTGGCTATTCTGAGAGCTGGCAGTTCACCAAATTTTGGCAAATTGCCTGCACATACGGTGCCTGTTGTTGCCTGTTCGAGGGCAGTGAATCCCCATAGAGAAGCAATGCTTCGTCTATTCAGAGAACACAAAACAGTAGTGAAAAGTTGCCGAAATGCCCTGCTGTTCGGTGGTTTCATTCAACAAATTTGTTCAGGCGAATCCCATAGCCTTAAATGTTATAAATATTCCCGTTTTAGATACAATATTTAATAAACCGTTTAATATTATATTCTGCAGTAAAAAGTCTCTTTATGTATAGATTTTTTTTAGGATATTTTGGCAAACTTTTTTCTGGTTTTTTTTTCTTTTTTAAATCGTTTTATCTATTTTCTGTAACAGCCCTTTTTATTATCATTCACAGGATCTTATTTGTAAATTTCAGACATTTTCGTTCAGTAGTTTTTTTGCAAACAGCGTTTCAATTTTCAAACTTTCAAGCAAACTGTTTTTTTTTTCTCAACCCGTTTGTGAGTTGTCAGCCGATTTTTGTCGGCTTTTTCCGGCGACTGCTCTGCGCTGTGATCGGCGGCTATTCGGGTTTCTCTGGCGTGTTCGGTGGGGTTAATCCAGCTGTTTCTGCGGGCTTCGGTGAGTGTTCGGCAGGTTTTGCGGTGAGTGTTCTGCGGGTTTGCGGCGAGTATTCCCTGCACTACGGGGGCCCTGCGGTGCTTGATGAATACACCGCAGGGTCGGTGAGCTAGGATCGCCGAATTGCCCCGAAGTGCGGGGAACGAAAAGTCACCGATCGAGCGGTGACTTTTAGAATCTCTTTGAATAACCCTGTGTGTCTCACCTTTAATGTCTGTATTCTGACCAAGCTGCTTTGCCAGGTGAATGGTGTATAGCCTTGTTTATAAATTTTCCATAAGAATAACCGCGGTACCGTTGCTCAGCATTGTTCACTATTGTTTGCAGCAACTTCAAGCCCTGCTGTTGTTTCATTTTGCTTTTGTAAATAGCCAATGCTCGGCACAGTTGTTGCAGAATCCTAGCTCCCCGGCCACATTTGATTTCCTTTCTGGTACTATTGAGATCCCATTCAGTAAAACAATTATTGTTGCTGGATTCTACCGCCCACCAAGTTCCCCAGTGCAATCCCTTTCTGACATAACCCAAATTCTTAGTAAATTAGTCGCTCAAAACCAAAAAAGCGAACTGCTGGTCCTCGGCGACTTTAATGTTGATTGGCTGAATCCTAAAAACAATAAACACTGCTCACTGTTTAAGGCTTTGCAGCTAACACAATTAATCTCCTCCCCCACTCGCATTAATATGAAAAGCCCTAACCACACCTTGCTGGACTGGATTCTCTCCTCATGTCCTGATCGTATACAGGAGGCAGGCGTTCTCGCTAACAGTTTCAGTGATCACTGCCTAGTGTACTGTGTGCGCAAAATAAGGGCCATAAAATGTCCACCAAAGGTAATAATCACCAGGTCTTTCAAGAAATTTAATCTTGAATCCTTCCTAAATGATCTCAAACAGCTCCCATGGTACAGACTAAACCTAATCCCAGACCTGGACTGTGCAATTGAATACTTTCAAGCCGAGCTCCTGAAAGTCTGGAACACCCATACCCCACTGCGCAAAGTGCGAGTAAAAGGGGCCCATCTCCCCTGGGTTACAGCTGACCTCACGCATAGGTACCAGCTTAGAGACTCCCTGTGATCAAAGTTCAAGAGTACTGGATCCATGAACGATCACTGTGAATACCGAAAATGCCGGAATGAATGCACAAAAGAAACAAAAATGGCTAAAGCCCAATACTTCAATGAAAATTTAAACAATAACATATCAAACCCCAGAAATTTTTGGAAAATCATAAGTAACATACAAGCACCCCCCAGCCACTCCCAACCAGCTGCTTTAAAAGTAAACAACCAAACTGTAAAACACCCCCTAGATGTAGCAAATGCTTTTAATAATTATTTTGTTGGATGCGCAACCGCCCTGATTGCTAAGCTAGGAAATGACACGCAATCAGAAAGGCCGCACGCAAGTCAGGACCCACCAACAGTGCAAAGACCCCGTAACGCAGAGAAATTCAGTTTTAGGCCAGTGACTGTCAGTGCCATCACTAAACTTCTCCGTAACCAAAAAATGAAATACCAGTCTGGACCTGATCAAATCCCAGCAATGCTGCTGAAAATCAGTGCACCAGCAATTGCAAAACCTGTCGCAACCCTGATTAATGAATCACTGGCGACTGGATACATACCCAAACTCTGGAAGACTGCAAGGGTGGTACCTATCCATAAAAGTGGAGACAATACTTTGGTATCCAACTACCGGCCAATATCACTGATCCCTGTAATGTCAAAAATTCTGGAAAAATGTGTCTACACTCAATTACGTGATTATTATCAGTATCAGAACTATTTAACCCCAGATCAATCAGGCTTTCGTCCAAACCATTCAACTACAACTGCCCTTTTAAAAGTTTGTAATGATATCCAAGCTGGCATGGAACAAGGAAATCTAACTGGAGCCAGCTTCCTTGATTTTGCCAAGGCTTTTGACACAGTAGACCATGGCATCCTATTACAAAAACTTAAGAACTCTGGTATTGGTGATAGTACATTAACCTGGTTCCAATCATATGTGTCTGATAGGTCTCAATTTGTGTCCATTTCTGACAGCACTTCCCTCCCCCTCCCAGTCACGTGCGGTGTACCCCAAGGCTCGATACTTGGCCCCCTGCTATTCACAATATTCATAAAGATCTGCCCAATGTCTGCAAAGCTTCTACTGTACACATGTACGCAGATGACACTGTAATCTATACCAGCAAACCAAATCTCCCACAGCTGGAGGCAGTGCTGCAAGAACAATTCACAGGGGTAGAAAAGTGGATCGCAAATAACAAACTTTTTCTAAATACTGAGAAAACTGTTACAATGCTCTTTGAAACCGCACCTAAACTACACAAATTGCAAACACCCCATCTATGTGTTGGGACAAAATCAAATGGCACGCTGACCACAGTCACTTCTTTCAAATACCTAGGTATGTGGTTAGACCCAAATCTATCTTTTGGCCCCCACATCGAAAAACTCTCATCTAAACTCTACCCCAAACTAGGTGCCCTGTACAGAAACAAATCCTGCCTGAGCCCCGCGGTAAGAAAGCAGATTGTACAACAAATGCTTATGCCAGCCATTGAATACGGAGATGTAGTGTATGCAGCCGCCCCGCAAACACACCTCCAGAAACTTACTACATTGTATAACTCATTCTGTCGCTTTGTGCTACAATGTAACTACATGACACACCATTGTGACATGTTAACCCCTTAGTGACCGGGCGGTTTTACACAAATCCGTCTTTTAGTGACCGCTGCTGTTTTTACGTTTCTGCGCTGTTAGTGTTTAGGACAATTTTTCCTCTTACTCGTTTATTCGACCCACACATATTATACACCCTTTTTCCCGCCATTAAATGGACTTTCTAGAAATACCATTATTTCCATCATATCGAATAATTTACTATAAAAAAAATATGAAATATGAGGAAAAAAATGGTAGAAACACACTTTTTCTTAATTTAATCCCCAAAATCTACAACCACCCAAAAAGACCCCGGCTAAATAGGTTCAAAATTTTGTCCCGAGACTAGAAATACCCAATTTTAACATGCGTTTGCTTTTTAACCCCTTCACTGCTGAGACCGTTCACCTATGTGCGCTGCGCTCATTCTGACCATTTTGTGCTATTTATTTTTAGATGACAGCCTAGGTCCTATTTAATTAAACTCCCCCCAGACAAAAAAACTTTTAAAAAAAACAAACATTTTTTTATTTTATAAATTTTTATTATTTTTTTTATTTAATTTTTTTAAAACCAAACCTGGTCATGTTTGGTATCATTTGAAAGGCCATAATCAGGCCTTTTAAATGATGACAAATATGACCATCCAGCTGCCATGGATCGGGAGATAAAGGGATCCTTAGGATCCCCTTATCTCTACATGGCAGCTAGAGGGTTAACTGGCCCACTGACATCCTCACACATATGGTGAGGTTGTCAGTGGGTGGGGGGGACCTGGAGGCTTGGCTGACATCCAAGATGTCAGCCCCCCTCCAGGTTTGAATCGCGTTTTGGCGCCAATTGGCGCCGAAAAGCGATCCGGCGGCGAAACTGTTAATGCCATACACCGCTGGAAAGGGGAGGCTCTCCCCTCTCCAGCGGTGCAAACGGCATCTCCCTAGCTTCAATGGTTGGGGAGATAGAGGGCTCCGAAGGAGCCACCCCCATCCCTCCATTGAAACACATGGGGGCACCTTCTGATGACGTCACCACGCAGCGTGGCGACGTCATCAGCCTCGCCTGCCCATGTAAATCACATGGGCAGGCTTCCTCCCTGCCAGATCGCCGTGGGATCCGACGAGGGAGGTGAGTATCGGGCGGGAGGGGGATTTGGCGCCGCTGACGTACCCTGTACGTCCGCGGGTCTAAGGGAGACCCGAGTACAGGACGTACAGGGTACGTCAGAGGTCCTTAAGGGGTTAAAAGAACTAAACTGGCCATCACTGGACTCTAGACGCACCCTTCACCTTTCCAACCTGGTGTTTAAGAGCTTTTCTGGGAAGCTACCACCCTATCTGAATATGCTGCTTCCCCCGGCAGTTCCCTCATCCTATAACCTCAGATCCAGGACCAGCACCTTACTTGCAATACCGCAATACAAAAAGAAAATGGCTCGATCGTCATTTTCCTACAGAGCACCGCAAATATGGAATAACCTCCCAGACGCCATCAAATCTTCCCCCAGTCTAAAGTCCCTTAAGACTTCCCTATTAACATACCTCAATACGAAATGCACCTGTAAACATGTAACATAATGACTTTATTTGCTCCATATTTATTTTTCTGTTAATCTGTATATTTGGTCTTGTGTTAATATCTTGCATTTTACTAATTTTTTTTGTATTTCTGTAACCACTCAATGTTCTCGAACCCAGGACATACTTGAAAACGAGAGAAATCTCAATGTATCCTTCCTGGTAAAATCCTTTTATAAATAAAATAAAATAAAAAAATTGAGATTTTTTTTTAACATTTGGCTGCAACTACAATTCTTGCTGAATAACCCCTTTAGAATTTGATGTGATGTCCTGTTAATGAGTCCTTTGCATAACATTTTTTTTCTAAAATGTACTTCAACCCCAAGTAATGCTTATTTTTGTTTGCCAACAGGTTTTGGAAGCCAAGAGACTCTGAACGATGTGCCCTTGCCTGCAAGAGAGGTCTGTGGTTTAAGTTAAACCATGCAATTTTAGAACATTTATCCACATAAAACCGGGCTGTCAAACTCTGGTTCTCCGGATATTTGTGAACTACAATTCCCACGATTCCCTGGCCATCTATTGCCTTGAAGGAGTTCTGGGGATCATAGACATCAACATCTGCGGGGCCGTGAGTTTGACAGCCCTGACACAAACAGTTTTTTAATTCATGTAAAATCTCCCTGTAAGTCAATTATTTGTTCAGTTTAGACCCAGTCTTAGGGAGTGTGGGATGTGTCCCAGGTCTTGCACCATTTAAAATCATTCTTCATGTGAGTTCTAGCTTGCATGATTACGGGTTGTTTTCAGGGGTCAAGTCCTAAGAAAAGAAGTGTGGGAACTCTTCAATATTTAAGTCCCCCAATTAGTAATTATCAACTTGTACTTAACACAAACACACATTCAAATCTGATATATATATAATCCAAAAGTCCAGCAACACCTTTCAAAATAAAACGGCAAAGGGAGAGGTGCTAGGCCTGTATGCAATATAGAAAATCCAACAGTTGGTCGCACTCAATCAAAAAATAAAATGGCATAACAAAATTTATTAAAGCATATTTAAAAAGCAAGTTGCAATGTTTTGGCTCTCTTAGGAGCTATTATCAAGAAACCTTATATATATAATTTAGCAAAAATATGTGATAAATCATATATTTATTGTGACTTAACAGGGTAAGATATGATTGAGCACCCGAATACAAGCTTTATAGTGTGTGGAACTAATGGGAACTTAGTTCCCTCTACAAAGATAACACAGGAACTCCATTCCCACAAATTTTCCCTGGAGTTGACCCCTGGTTGTTTTCCCCTGGAGTTGACCCCTGGTTGTTTTCCCCTGGAGTTGACCCCTGGTTGTTTTCCCCTGGAGTTGACTCCTGGTTGTTTTCCCCTGTGTAACGTTGGGAGCTTCCAGCCCTACCTGTGTGCTTGAGGGCAGCATGTCTGATGCTGCTCGCTGACCAATGCCCGGTTTAAATGGAGACAGGCAGGGAGGTGGTTGCATGAGGCGCGGCTTGAGTGGGGGGCATGGTCTGGTGAAGGTCTTTAAAAACCCTCAGTGTATTCTCAGCAGTTGCCAGATCGTGGTTATCCATACCTGAGCTCCTTGTACCTGACTGCTATATTGAATTAACCCGTTATTGACCTCTGCTTGTTTCTGACTATTCTGCCTTCTGTTGCCCTAGACCATTTTCTTGTACTACGCCACTGTTCTGATATCGACCCGGCTATTCCATTTGACCATTCTGAACTCTGTATTCCTGATTCTGGCTCGGCTGACTACTCCCCGTGTTGTTAACCCTTTCTGTCTAGCTAGTTTACCTGGCGAATTCTAAGGACCAGACAGTTAGAGATCTTTCACGGCTACTCTGTTAGTAGCTTCTGGGCTCTGTGGAGTGTTGGGCGTTAAGTACTGCGTGGTGGGATCTGGGAACCGTGACAATACGATCTGGCCAATATGGATCCCGCAGACTTAACACAGCACTTGGCTAACTTTGTATCCAGACAGGATGAGCAGGATCATAGGATGGATCAGTTTGCTATTGCCTTACAAACTATCGTGACTCGTACTGCTCACCTGGAACCAGCTGGGGTTGCACCCCCGCTTGATATACCTGTGTCCCCTGTCGTTCAGACATCCCAGGTACACATGACCGCTCCTATGAGGTTTGACGGTACTTCCCTCAGAGTGCCGGGGATTTTTGGTCCATGTGGATATTCATTTTAAATTAAATCCACAGATGTTTTTCTCTGACATTGCCAAAGTGGGGTTCATTATTAATCATCTGTCTGGCAGAGCATTGACATGGGCGACTCCTTTATGGGAGGCAGAGAAGCCTATCATACGGGATTATAAAGAATTCATAGCCGAGTTACAATGTACATTTAATCCTACCAGAAAGGCCACGGTAGCTGGCAAATCCTTGTTCCGCATACGTCAAGGGAACAGGACTGTGTCTGATTATGCCATAGAATTTAAAACCTTGATCTCTGATGTGAACTGGACAAATGAGACACTGGTTCTGGCTTTTATGGAGGGGTTATCAGAGTCATTGATGCATGAATTGGCTCCACGTAAACTACCTGAGGTATTGTGTGAACTCATTGATTATTGTATAGATCTGGATAATCAGATAAGGGACAGAAGGACTCCAAGAGAGAAACCCAAGAGACCGTTACCTAGGTTGGCCCCTGTCTTTCAGGCACCACCAAGAGAGTTATCTCCTCCCTCTGAGCCTATGCAACTAGGCCGTACTAGGCTTACAGAGGAAGAGAGAACAAGGCGTTTTCGTGAGGGATTGTGCCTGTATTGTGGTTTGGGGGGACATGTACGATTTCAATGTCCTACTCGTCCTAAGATACATGATAAGCCGGAAAACTACCGCACCTAAGGCAGCTGAGGAGACAGGCCTTGGGTGTGACGTGCATGTCTCCTGTCAAAGACACTAAACTTATGTTACCAGTATCCTTGGCTTGGGAGACCAAGACCACACATACTACTGCTTTTGTGGATTCTGGGGCTGCTGGCAACTTTATCGATGTTAACTACGCTTCTTCCATTTCTCTACCTCTGGTTGTAAGAGAGACACCCTTAGCCGTCGAAGCCATAGACGGCAGACCGTTATCCTGCCCTAGGATTACTCATTCTTACCACTGGTCTCTTGCATAAAGAAGAAATCATATTTCAAGTTATCCATTCACCTTCCAATCCTGTTGTACTTGGTTTCCCTTGGTTGGTGGAACATAATCCTGTTATTGATTGGGCTAAGGGAGAGATACTGTCTTGGAGTCCTGCTTGTTTTGGGACTTGTTTAATACCCATTCAGCATGTCGGTGCCCTGAACACACCCACAGCTCCTCCATTGTCTACAGAGGTTCCTGACCAATATGCCGACCTCAGGGCTGTATTTGATAAAAGGGAGGCAGAGAAACTGCCTCCACATAGACCATATTATTGTGCCATAGATATTCATCCTGGTACCATGCCTCCTCGAGGCAAAGTATATCCTCTTTCCATAAAGGGGAACCAAATTATGGAGGAGTACATAAAGGAGAATTTGGAGAGAGGTTTTATCCGACGTTCCTCTTCTCCAGCAGGGGCTGGGTTCTTTTTTGTGTCTAAAAAAGAGGGAGATTTACGCCCGTGTATCGATTATAGGGGGCTTAACAAGATCACCATTAAGAACGTGTACCCTATCCCTCTCATATCAGAACTGTTCGACAGGTTGAGGGGGTCAGCAGTATACACAAAACTTGATTTTAGAGGAGCTTACAACCTGATACGTATCAAAGACGGGCATGAGTGGAAAACAGCATTTAACACCAGGAGTGGGCATTATGAATACTTGGTCATGCCTTTCGGTCTTTGTAATGCTCCAGCGGTATTCCAGGATTTTATTAATGATGTGCTCAGAGATTTCTTACAAACCTTTGTTATAGTATACCTAGACGATATATTGATTTACTCTCCCGATCTGAAAACCCACCATGCACATGTCAGACAGGTATTAGCAAAATTACTGGACAATGGTCTTTATTGCAAACTAGAGAAGTGTTTATTCGACATTACTACTGTGAAATTTCTTGGGTATATTATCACTCCAGAAGGTTTTGAGATGGATCCTTCTAAACTCACGGCCATCTCAGAATGGCCTCTCCCTCAAGGTCTCAAGGCCATACAGAGGTTTCTGGGGTTTTCCAACTATTATAGGAGATTTATCAAGAATTATTCCGCTGTAGCCTCCCCTATCATTAATATGACACGTAAAGGTCTGAAGAACCAGATCTGGTCTTCTCAATCCAAACAAGCATTCGAAGCCCTCAAACAAGCTTTCACTTCCGCTCCCGTGTTACGGCATCCTGATCCCAGGATTTCGTTTGTTCTTGAGGTTGATGCTTCCGAGATAGGCATTGGGGCTGTCCTGTCTCAAAGAGAGTCTCCAGGAAAACCGCTACATCCTTGTGGGTTCTTTTCAAGAAAATTATCACCAGCAGAACGCAATTACGATATCGGTAACAGAGAATTGCTTGCTATTGTGTCTGCCCTATCAGAGTGGAGACATTTGTTGGAAGGTACTCTTGACCCTTTATTGATAATTACTGATCATAAGAACCTTACGTACATCGGGGATGCTAAACGTTTGAATGCGAGACAGGCCAGGTGGTCATTGCTACTGTCTCGATTTAATTTTGTATTGACTTACAGACCAGGTGACCGCAATGTAAAGGCTGATGCCTTATCTCGTCAATATGACCCGTATGAATCTAATACACAAGACCACAATCCTATAGTTCCTCCTGAACGTATTGTGGCTTCCACAGTAGGGTTGCACCGATACCGATACTAGTATCGATATCGGTGCCGATACCGGGTACTGCAGGAGTACTTGGTACTCGTGCAGTACCCCCGATATTTTTTTCCGATACCGGAAGCCGGCATTGAGCCGGCTTGCCGGTATCCGAGGGGCTGCGGCGGCTGTCCGAATGCTCTATCGGCATTCGGACAGCCGCCCCTGGAGCTCTGCGATACTTACCTTCCTTCAGCGCCGCCGAGAATGTCTTCGCGCGCGCGCGCTGGTTGGAAGGACCCCAGCCGCGACCACGTGGGACCATGTGATCGCGGCTGGGGTCCTTCCAACCAGCGCACGCGCGGAAACTTTCCCGGCGTCGCTGAAGGAAGGTAAGTATAAACAAAGTGAGCAGCTGCAGGGCCTGTCCGAATGCAGGATAGAGCATTCAGACAGGCCCTGCAGCTGCTCTCCGCTCATACTTACCTTCCTTCAGCGACGCCGGGAAAGTTTCCGCGCGTGCGCTGGTTGGAGGACCCCAGCCGTGATCACATGGTCCCACGTGGTCGCGGCTGGGGTCCTTCCAACCAGCGCGCACCGCGAAGACTTTCCCGGCGTCGCTGAAGGAAGGTAAGTATGAGCGGAGCGGAGCGGGGGAGGGGGGGCATATCCATGAGCAATGGGGCAATATCCATGAGCAGGGGGGCATATCCATGAGCAAGGGGGCATATCCATGAGCAAGGGGGCAATATCCATGAGCAATGGGGGCAATATCCATGAGCAATGGGGCAATATCCATGAGCAAGGGGGCAATATCCATGAGCAGGGGGCATATCCATGAGCAGGGGGCATATCCATGAGCAATGGGGGCAATATCCATGAGCAATGGGGCAATATCCATGAGCAGGGGGCATATCCATGAGCAATGGGGGCAATATCCATGAGCAATGGGGGCAATATCCATGAGCAATGGGGGCAATTATCCATGAGCAGGGGGGCATATCCATGAGCAGGGGGGCATATCCATGAGCAGGGGGCATATCCATGAGCAGGGGGGCATATCCATGAGCAAGGGGGCAATATCCATGAGCAATGGGGCATATCCATGAGCAGGGGGCATATCCATGAGCAAGGGGGCAATATCCATGAGCAAGGGGGCATATCCATGAGCAAGGGGGCATATCCATGAGCAAGGGGCAATATCCATGAGCAAGGGGGCATATCCATGAGCAAGGGGGCATATCCATGAGCAGGGGGGCATTATCCATGAGCTGGGGGGGGCAATTATCCATGAGCTGGGGGGGCATATCCATGAGCTGGGGGGCAATTATCCATGAGCAGGGGGCAGATCTATGAGACCTGGGGGCTTTATAGGAGGTCTGTTCTTATTGGAAAGCGTCACATGGCATAAAATAAAAGTATCGGTAATTGGTATCGGTGAGTACTTGAACAAAAGTATCGGTACTCGTACTCGGTCTTAAAAAAGTGGTATCGGTGCATCCCTATTCCACAGTCTTGTCTGTCTCCACACCTTTCCTGGAACGCCTCCAGGCAGTTCAAGTAGGGGCTCCACCTGACAAGCCTCCAGATATGTTATTTGTACCTGAAAAGGAAAGCCAAGAATTACTCCTAATGTTTCATGATTCTAAACCAGCAGGTCATCCTGGTATTACTAAGACTCTTACCAGTATCTCCAGACAATTCTGGTGGCCCACCATGCGACAGAACGTACGTCTGTTTGTTTTGGCTTGTCAAGTCTGTGCCAGAAGCAAAACCAGTAAATCCTTGCCTGTTGGTCTATTGCAGCCTTTACCCATGCCTAAGAGGCCTTGGTCTCATCTATCTATGGATTTTATTGTGGACTTGCCGAAGTCCAAGGGTCATACTGTGGTTCTGACAGTTGTAGACCGCTTCTCCAAAATGGCTCATTTTGTCCCTCTACCTAAGCTTCCTACAGCCAAAGAACTGGCGGTTGTATTTGCTAGAGAGATTGTACGAATACATGGGGTTCCGTTTGAAATAGTCTCTGACAGAGGAGCCCAGTTCGTCTCTCGTTTCTGGAGGGTTTTCTGTGCGGAGATGGGGGTGCGATTGGCCTTCTCTTCATAATATCATCCACAAACTAATGGGGCAGCAGAGAGGGCAAATCAGGGTCTCGAGCAGTACATACGTTGCTTTACCACACAACAACAAGACAATTGGTCGGAGTTGTTGCCCTGGGCTGAGTATGCACGTAATAACGCCGTTAACGAGACCACTGGCCACTCTCCTTTTTCTGCCATCTATGGTTTTTTCCCTCCGGCTCTACCGCTTCAGTTTACTGAACAGGCCATCCCGGCTCTCGATGACCATCTCACTCAACTGCAAGAGAGTTGGAGACAGATTCGAGAAAATATGGAGCGCAATGTTGCTGTCCAGAAACGCAAGGCTGACAGGCATAGGTTACAAGCTCCCTCCTATAACGTGGGGGATAGAGTTTGGTTGTCCACTAGGAACGTGAAGTTGCGGGTGCCTTCTATGAAAATGGCACCTCGGTTTATAGGTCCATATAAGATCATTCGCCGCATTAATCCTGTGGCTTATGCTCTTGCCCTTCCTAAACATCTTCGCATGCACAACGTCTTCCACACCTCCCTACTGAAGCCTTTGTTGTGTAACAGGTACACGCGGGTCGTTCCTCCTCCTCCACCTATTCAGGTTGATGGTGAATCTGAGTATGAGGTTAGGAGGGTTTTGGATTCTAGGCTGTGCAGGGGCGCTCTGCAGTACTTGGTCGACTGGGTGGGTTATGGTCCAGAAGACCGGTCCTGGATTCCAGCTTCCGACATGTCTGCCTCTAGGTTGATCAGGGCGTTTCATGCCTCACACCCCGATCGCCCTGGTGGTCATCCTGCCGCTCGTCCTGTTGGTCGTCCGGTGGCCTCCCGTGGAGAGGGGGGTACTGTAACGTTGGGAGCTTCCAGCCCTTCCTGTGTGCTTGAGGGCAGCATGTCTGATGCTGCTCGCTGACCAATGCCCGGTTTAAATGGAGACAGGCAGGGAGGTGGTTGCATGAGGCGCGGCTTGAGTGGGGGGCATGGTCTGGTGAAGGTCTTTAAAAACCCTCAGTGTATTCTCAGCAGTTGCCAGATCGTGGTTATCCATACCTGAGCTCCTTGTACCTGACTGCTATATTGAATTAACCCGTTATTGACCTCTGCTTGTTTCTGACTATTCTGCCTTCTGTTGCCCTAGACCATTTTCTTGTACTGCGCCACTGCTCTGATATCGACCCGGCTATTCCATTTGACCATTCTGAACTCTGTATTCCTGATTCTGGCTCGGCTGACTACTCCCCATGTTGTTAACCCTTTCTGTCTAGCTAGTTTACCTGGCCAATTCTAAGGACCAGACAGTTAGAGATCTTTCACGGCTACTCTGTTGGTAGCTTCTGGGCTCTGTGGAGTGTTGGGCGTTAAGTACTGCGTGGTGGGATCTGGGAACCGTGACACCCTGGAGTTGACCCCTGGTTGTTTTCCCCTGGAGTTGACCGCTGGTTGTTTTTCCCTGCAGGCCCTGGTGTTAGTATGCTGTAGTGATCATAGTGACTAAAGTCTCCCTTTCATCTCTCGTTGTCACCAACAGACCGCATGAAAACATTCCTCCTACAGCTAGATTGCGTGTCCTTGGTCACCTTTTTTTTTTTTAGAAGTTATACTTTTTATTATTATGGTAATGCAAACAAAGGGTCACAACTCAACCCGCAGTAAAGGCCATGCAAGGCCAGTGAAACAGAAACAGCATATAAAGTAGGACGGGGGTTCCCGTCGGAGTACATCATAAAAAATAGGGACATGACCGTATTTGCAATGACAAGTGAGGGGAGTGGGTCCGGAGGGAAAAAGAGAAAAAAAAAGAGGGGGGAAGGCACGGGCCATCACCGTGATGCTCCTGGCAGGCTCCCGGAGGAGGCCATGGAGGGACAGTGTCACGAGGCCTGAGGGGGGCCCGAGGGCCAGGCACAGCAACCCAAGCCATGATGGCACGCCTCGGGACCGCCCAAACAGTGCCGAAAAATAGAGAAATAATAAAAAACAAACAAGAAAGAAGAAAAAAAAAGGGAAGGGGGGGACCGGAACCCACTAAGTCCCGCTGAAGGCCATGTCCGACAAAACAATAAGCAATAGATGGGGGAGGTGCAAGAGTCTGAATACCCGCTGGGAGACATAGAAATAAAAAAGGGGGAAGGGGTAAAAACTGGGAAGATAGGGGTGAGTCCCGGCAAGGAGTCGCGGCCGGGCCCTGCATATCTGGGGGACATAGATAGTAAGCCAGAGGACAGGGCCCTTGACCGCAATGGTTTCTCATGCATAGTCCGGCGACTCAGGTTGGGTCTCGGGGAGGCTGGGGTAGAGTCAGCAAGCACAGTCCCAGGCACAGTATTCCGGTGGTCAGTCGTAAGTCCCAAAGATTGAAGGTGAGTGACCGCCTCTTTGGGTGTGGTTGCTTGCAGGGTGTATCCATCGCCATGGTAGATCAATAAAGAGCCAAGCGCACCCCACCTATACTGAGTGCCATTATCCCGTAGTATAGCCATCGTGGATTTAAAGCGTCGTCGGACCACCAGCACAATGAAGGGGAGATCCTAGTAGACTGCGATAGAAGCCCCCTCAAACTCAAATGAAGGGGTATTGCGGGCCACCCAGAGTAAGGTAGCATGCAAAGGTATGTCCCGAATCACCATAATGACATCACGGGGAGCCCCGGCAGGGGCCGTAGCGGCCCGTCGCATACGTATAGCAGAGACAACCGCAGTTCCCGGTGCACTAACCGTGGGGATGACTGTTGTCACAAAACGGGCAATGTAAGTCAGCAACTCGGAATCTTGCATAGTGTCCGGTATCCCACGCAGCTTGAGGTTTTGGCGTCTGTGCCTGGCTTCCAAAGACACCACCGCCGCTTGTAGGTTGTGGATCTGATGGTGGAGCGTGAGCAGGGTAGCAGAGGTCTCAGCGTGCACCCCCTCTATCTCCTGTGTTCGAGTCCGAACGTCCACGAGCTGGTTCTGCGCCTCTGCCACGGCGGTAGTCACCGGCTGTAAGTCTGCCTGCCAAGATTTCCAAGCGTCTGCCAGCAAAAAACAGATGTCTTGTTTGGTAGCAGGCAGACTATCTTCTGCCATCTCCGGTAACGGCTCCGGGGGGGGGGGGGGTAGGTGTTAGGCCCAAATCCACCACCACGCTAGGCTGCCCAGTGTCCCCCAGGGCGGGTCGTGGCAAACGTCGCCCCGCACCCCCTCCCAAGGAAAGGTGGATGTCGGGGGTGCAGGAGGTCCCCGCCAACTCACCTGCCTTAAACTTCTTACCCATCTGAGAGCGGGACGTAGATAAGCTGGGCCCGAGGAGTGAGAACACAATAGGCCTCAAAGATGGCCGCCGGCACACGACAGCTTGCACCGCGAACATGGCCTGGAATGAAATCGCGGGTCTGGAGGAGAGGGAAAATCTGGCTCCAGAGTGCAGTATCCGATGGCCGGCATCAGGGGTACAATAAAGAGAGTCCGAACCGTCTGGAGATCTTAAAAATCACCGCTTACAGGAAAGAAGGCTCCGTGCGTGTTGCGTCCGCTCCCCTTCACATCCAGCCATGCCTCCCCGCCACCTTTTTCTAAGGACACTTCTAAATGGTGAATCAGACATGAATCTATTGAAATGGTTCATTTGATGGGCTGTTGCACGTCCACATACAAGTGAAAATAAACAATGACACCAGTGAATTGGTTCTTGTTTTTTTTATATACACTTGATTAGGAATCCTTTATTTGTGCTGCACATTACGGCTGCAATCTTTGGAGGGATTCATTGCTGCTTCTTGTAGACTGTTTTCCCTAAACCGTTTGTTTTGTCAGTGCATGCTGTAGCAGTGAGACTGTGGTATCAGCGGACAGTTTACAATAGAGCCCAGACTGCCCTTTTAATGTCCTGCGGGAAAATTCTCTGCACCTGCCAATAGGCACACTGAAATCTAGGAAACAGTCAGGGGTGTATCATTGCATTGGGCCAACTAGGCCATATTCCATAGTTGTAGATAAGATAACTACAGGAAACGTTACACGTAATGTCTCAAGTAGTTATTTCATCGAGGGGAATCACCATTCCATTCTTGCTGCAAACAGAGTTTGCGGCTTGAATGCAGCGTTACCCTGTGCGAGGTTACTGTACATTAATAATAATTAGTACAGGAGACGTTAATTTTCATCTTTGTGTGGAAGTGAAGGCTATTCCAATGTAGCGTGCCCTTCCACCCAGGAGACGGTATTTCACTGTGAAATAACATCTCCTCAAAGCTGGTTTTAAGGGATTTTGCATTTGAAAAATCACATAACACTCTCTGAAATCCTCCACATTAAATACCATACTCACCTCTCATCCCAAGGTTGAGAGGGTGATGCGATCCACCGCTTCTTTTCTTCGCAAGCAAAGTGAGACTGGGAACAAATAGTTCCTAGTCTCCCTCCCTTGATTCATCCACAGAGCTTCATGGTCTCACAAGAGCAAGTTCGAGGCCAGTCCACGCTAGGCTCCATGTAGTCCAATGAACTCCACGCGCCGATACTTGCAGCGGCACGCTGCCCCGCTACGGTATCTGGCAGCCATGCGATTTATTCCATGGCTAGGCATTAATAAAGTTCCTACTACAGTATACAGACGGTAAAATGGAGACGGTAAGGAAAATCTGCAGGCACGGAATTCTCCTGCTTAATGTCTCCATTTTCCCGTCAACTATAGAATGGGGCCCAATGAGTCTCTAAAATATAATAAATGTTGTCTCTAGATGTAAATAAGATACTTTGCTTTTCTAAATTGCAGTTTTACACATATAATTTACTCTGTTTATAAATATGTGTCTTATTTTCAGGTTTATATTCATGTTTGTTCATATTTATCTAATAGAGGGGCAGCAGAATGTGGAGTAATCAAATCAAATCAAAATAAGCTTTATTGGCAGGACCAAATACATTTTAGCATTGCCAAAGCATATGGGGAGGAGGGGAGGGGGTAGTGGGACATATATATGGGGGGGAATGGGCAAGTCCATGGACATTATCAGGGGTAAGGGATAATGTGAAGGGGGATGGGGGCGAGTCCGTGTTGGGGATTTAGAAGTCCGGGATCTCTCATGTTCCTCTCAGACTGTGACATTCTGTGACGTATTGGGCAGATATTTTCACCGCCGGTTCCTCTTCTCCCAGTATGATGTGGAGTTTCCTCGTCTCTTCTATAGAGGTGAAGTCCGGGATGAGAGCGGAGAGTCTCTGGAAGTGAGTTTCCCTCAGTGCTGAGTACTTGGGGCACTGTAGGAGGAAGTGGACCTCATCTTCCACGGCCCCATGGTCACAATGCCGGCACAGTCTATTCTCCCTGGGCTTGTAGGTCTGTCTATGCCGCCCTTATTCAATTTCCATGCTGTGGGCGCTCAGTCTGTACCGGCTCAGGATCTGTCTGTCCTTGGGGTCTTGTAGTACCTCCAGGTATGGGGCCAGTTTGTATTCCCTCTGTAAGGATTGGTAAATGGTGAGTTTCTTGGAGTTTGCTATATCATGTCTCCATTCTCTGATATAGTTTCCCCTGGAATCGTTAATTAGGGCCTTTATTTGATATTTTGTCAGGTTGCCTTCATGGGGGCTTTGGAGGATCAGGGTGGATATGAGTTGTTGCAGCCCACATGGTTTGGGATGGTCCTTGTTGGCCAGTAGGGCTTTATGGTGGTATGAGTTGAGGCTGCTGATGTTTAGATGGTCCCAGTATGATAGCGCCCTCTTCTGTACTGCAAGAAGTAAGGGGAGTCTGCCCAGCTCGGCCCGGCAAGCATTGTTAGAGGTGCTCCGATGGACTTGGAGGAGGTGCTTGCAGAATTCCAGATGGAATATTTCTGTTGGGCTGGCATCCCATTTGGGTGAGTCAGGGTAGGTGATGGGGCCCCATACTTCACTGCCATAAAGGAGGATTGGAGTGATGACGCTATCAAAGATTTTAAGCCAGACTCTTACAGGCGGTTTTAGTTTGTAGAGGTTTCTCCTGATGGCATAGAAGGTTCTACGCGCCTTGTCTCTTAGGGCCTCTATGGCTGGTTTGAAACTTCCCGATCGGTTTGTTTCTAGGCCAAGGTATGTGTAGCTGTTGGCTTCATCAAGAGTGCAGTCATTAAGTGTGAAAGAGGAGTATCTATTTTAGCATCAAGCCTAAATACACCCCCTGGAAAAGCTGCAAAAAAATTCAAATTAAAAAATTAAATAGAGAAGCTGTTTCAACCAGACATGGCCTTTATAAAACCTAATCTCTCAGAGGAACAACATTGTATAAATAGTGTCCAAAGGGGTGGGAATAAACCCAAACAATCAGAATCAACAAAGTAAATTGTGTTCAATCAACAAACCTGCTGATAAACTGCATCAATCCAATATGGTGAAAGTGCATATACAAAACCATCATAAAGAAGAGCAATAAGACATGAAATTGGATACAGACATGAATATAGTGTCAATTGAAAAAATTTGCATATTCTCAGATTTCAGGATAGTTATGATCACTGGCGTGCGCAGCCCGATAACATTAGGGTGTACCCATGGTACATTTATTAATTGAAAGCTTATATTTAGAAGATTTTGCACCAAAATGCACATTTTCATTAGAAATAACAAACCTGTAAGCAGAGAAACAGTCATTTTTTATGTTATTCATCATGAACCATATAATAAAATCTAAAATGTCAATGTAGGAGATGATGGAGGACCTTTTCACTGAACATTAGGGTGTGCCTGGGCACACCAGGCACACCCCCTGCGCACACCTGTGGTTATGATTCATTTCCACATACATTATTATAATCATTATATTTCTTTAGAAAGAATGCTGTATATGACAAACTCAGCCGTCACTGGGGCAGGTGGAGGATCCTGGGGGCTACCCTCCTTCCTACTGACTATGGGCCAAGGTGCTACCTGGGGTTTGCCAAATGGATTGCCCAGGGAATCCAGGATTTATGTTGAACTGTGTCTTGGCATCATGGTGGCACACCTAAATTGTTGTGGACATGTTTTCCAGCGTATAGACTGAAGAGGGGGGAGATTTCTCTAGCAACCAGGGTAAGATAAGTCTTTCCTAGTGACTGTGTAAACTGTCATTTTTTTTTCTAGTTTGATTGTCCCTTCCCTTGTCCTGTTATTGGATCTGTTGATCTTATCTGTGTTTTATTCATGAAGGGGGGGGGGTACCTCTACTGCTGATACCTGTATGTCTTTTTTGAGTAAAGTGTTAGTTCTGCTGTTAATCTGAACACTGGTCTAGTGATTTGGGGTAAATCTTTATTATTTTGGGAGTTTGTGTTACTGGTTCTGCCTGGTAACTTAGGGAGGTTTGGGCTGAGGTTCCTGGATTTGGGTTTCCAGCTTGGAGAATGCTAGAGTCTGACGGAGGCACCCAGTCGGGGTGCCAGGGGGTCCGTCACAGTGTACTTATTACATAATCGAGTTGCTTGTTCTTCTGACTGATCTTTAGTGGTGCAAACAAAATCTTAAAGGGACATTCTATCAACCCTTATAATTTTAACCCCTTAAAGACCAAGGGTCTTTAAAGTCAATGAATTTATGATGGAACAGTTCTGTCATTGGTCTTTAAGGGGTTAAAAATACTTACATTTTGTTCTGCGTTGCTTTGTCCTCCTCTGGCTTCCTATGCCAGGCATAAAGCTACAGGAGGCAGCGAGATCCCACCTGTGGACGATCAGTTCGTGCATGACTAGCACATGTGCATGCAAAGGAAACACTTCTCACATTGTAAATGGACTTTTGAATTTGAGTCAGGGCTTTTAAAATGAGTGTGTGTATATATATATTTATAAAAATAAAATCTAAAACACAGTAGCCAAAAGTAAAAATGAAATAATGAAATGCTATTATGAAATTTCTGAGTGTGTAGGGAATACATTTTAAGTATTTATCACTCTTTTTAGCATACATGTTGTCAAAGTGCAGAAGGTAGTGCTAACCCAAAGAGCTCTTTAATAAAATATAAATCCCAAGAGCTAGAGGATGACAACTCAGTGACATTTTCAAAAAATACAAGTGGCCAAAGAGAGTCACCATTCAGCGGATCAGAGAGTGATGGCGACAACAATTCAAATCCGAACCTGATCCAGAGTAAGAGGTAAGCCTCGTTTAGCATGCTGCTATTTCCTAGATGACACTCTTGAGACATCAGCTTAATGTGATATTCTTATTGATTTGAATTGTTCTCTGATTATATTCTACTTACTATACCAATCCCATCATATTTCTCGTTCATGCTGGTATATCAGTATATTCTCAGAATAATGTTACAGCCGCCCTATGGCCTTGTCATCTCACCTGTTTCACCTGGTAATGCCAATCAGTCTCTTTCTCCAGACAGTACCTTGTGCAATCCAAGCGGTTTCTGGTACTGGGATTTCCTTGCCAGATTGTGGTAGCAGCTACTGTTCCACAGTCTAGGGAGCAAGTGTACTTTATTATGGTGTTATCGAACACAAGCAAGGCAAAATACAAGAGTGGGTGTCTGTGGAGGTGCTTACTAGGTAACTGTGGTTCTTTAAAAAAGGGGGGGTGCTGCCTACAAGGGGTTGCACATAAATCTCAACCTAAATGTGTAAATAAATGTGTAGAAAAGGGTAAGGGTCCTAGTGGCGCAGTGGGTGCTTCCAAATATGGAGCAATCTAGATGATTATTTCTAAATGCTGATATTATGGCTCAACTCTATTTAGGAGGTGGTGATCGATAAAAGTACTCAAGTTAGGCAATGTTACACTAGTATTGTGCAAATAGCAATTCTGTGCAAATGAACAACCTTGTGCAAAATAAGCAACAACAATGGTGATAAATCCTTAAGTCATGCGTAAAAATCTGCTCCTATAGCACAAACTGTATAATAATCCACATGTGCAAAACGCATATAAAGTACATATGCTCATTAAAGTTTTACCCCATATAGGTTTACCCCATATGCTATACTGCTTGAAGAAGGCACAGGTGTAGTGCCGAAACACGTCCAGTAACCCCCCCCCCCCACTATTTTTGGAATAAATTTTTGATATCTTAACTTGATTCTCATCTCTGGTTTTACTCTGTTATGGGATACCCCCTTACTATTTTATCCCTTTAGAGTGAGGAAAATATTTTAAAGGTCTGTATGGTTATACAGAGCTGGAGACAGAAGCTGAAAGGCATTGCAGGAGAGAGGTGTAAGGTACTCACCTAACTAAGAAGTACCATTTGCCTTTAAACTAAGCCTGAGAAAACCGAGGCTCCAACATCGGTGAGTTGAACAAAAAATTGCAATTACTCAGAATATACGTACTGTGTCACGCTATGGGAGCGCTGTCTCTCTGTATGTGTTTTATTTGAGGATAACTGGAAGACCCAGGAAAAGGGGGAACGTCACCCTGTATCTGACGTGAGGCATTCCAACCTAGAGCCAGGACTTATTAGGCTCTATAATTTGTGAGTGATTTTCATATATATATATATTCACTTCACAAATGACTACAGTCTGCACTATTGTCTCTCTCTTTTTGTCTTCCTCATATATGCTACGGAATCTACCAACTGAGGAGAGGAAGCATAACGTTGGAACATTTTGTCTGAAGTGTGACCTACATACTGTATGGTTACTAGGAGTCACGGACCTTGTTCATTTTGAGATTTGCCCTTTTTCACGTGCACTTTATACAGTCATAGGCCATCCAGAGACTATCAGATAACCTAATAAAAGGACTGTCTTATGACTTTTTTGATGTCACATCAACACAAATTTTGTGTCTGCACTTTACGAATGGAATAGGATATATGAGCACATGCACTTTATATGTACTTTATATGCATTTTGCACATGTGGATTATTATACACTTTGTGCTATAGGAGCAAGGCAAAATACATCCTGTCAAATGCACAGTACAAAATCCGTGTAATGGGTAGTTACTTTTTTTTATCACTCTACGAGCACTATCAGCTGCCCTGAGCTAAAACAGGGAGCCTAAGGGGAAAAATTTGTACTCCCAAATCTCCGCTTTGCATCCCCGTTTTAATTTTAGATTACGGGGCATGCACTGAGTTCAGCAGCCAGAACGTAGCGGCCGCTAGGCTCCTGGATGCTCGAGGCAGCGCTAAAGTGCCATTGCGAACATCCCCTCCATGGAGTCCACAGGACTAGCCCTCGGCTGCTGACTCGCCCTCGGCTGAGGGGAGGCTTGGCGGTCCCGTATCTCCACCGCTATTATTATTCGTTCCAGCTTGGTGGATATTGAAAAATTCTATGTTTGTCCGTCCCGACTTGCCCACTTACCCCGGCGAACTCTCGTTACTGAATAGATCGCAAAGCTGCCCACGACATCACATACCCTACGTCTTTGGGCCACGGTCAAGGGGAGGGCTGCTCTTACCACTGCTGTGTCCCCATTAATGCCTCTGTTCCACAACAATGCCTTTCCCCCTAGGGGACCGGGCGGGTGCCCAGGTCTTTCAATGATGGGTGGGCAAGGGTTTCACCACACTGGGATAGGTATTGCTCCAGGGTCGATTTTCCCCCCTCTTGGGGCTATTTTCAGGATTCGCATGCTGCCCCACCTCGGGAATTTTTCCGCTATTTACAGATTCACCACTTTGTTAATACCCAACTTTTGTCTTCTCCCCTCGCCCCGCATATGCTGTTCGAATGACTGGTTTCACGGGGGTCCTCCATGTCCGGTGCCATCTCCCACATTTATGCCCTATTGCTCTCCCTGTCCCTGTCTGACCCGTGCCCGTATCAGGCTCTGTGGGAACGGGATGTGGGTCGTCCCATCGCGACGGACGAATGGAATGCCCTGGTTGAATCCTTGTGAGCATTATCCCCTGTGTGTTAATCAGGGAAAACTGCTCCAAACTGCTGTCTAGATGGTATTGCGACCCTGCCCGTCTCTGGAGGATTTATCCTTCTACGTCTGGGTTTTGTCCCCATGGGTGTGGTCGGGAAGGGACATTTTATCATATGTGGTGGGAGTGTGTGGAGGTTCGGGTCCTCCGGTCGTCCGTTTTTGACGTGTTATCCCTGGTTTTAGACCTCCAGATTGCCCCCGACCCTCTGCTGGCCCTCCTTAACAGTCCCTCCCGGCGCTATGGACTCGCCCGTTCAGGTCTCTGATGAGTGCATAGGGTTTGCACGACCTGGGCAATCCAGGTGCACTTTAAGGGTATATTCTAGGATTTTGATTTTTTTTTCTCTTGAATCTGACACTTTTGAGGAATAAAATAATATATGAAAATATTTAAACTTTCCAACATTTAACATTAATGTTATTGTTTTTGTTTGTTATTCTGCTGGTTACTGACCTTACAGAAGAAAGTCATCAGATCCGCAGTGTAACAGACTAACTAGCAAAAGATCAAGTTCCTCTGAAAAGGAGATTAGTTCCAGAATCACCAAAAGGTTTAAAAAGTCCTTGAATCTGCTTCACAATGAGCCCAGCTGTCATTCAGAGACTCCAAACAGAAAACCCGCAGAATCCTCAGGTATGCTTTTCACATTTATATGAGCAGTAACGGAACAGTTTATACACAAATAATTGAGCAAGCATCACATTCGATTGCGAGAGATAACATTTTAGGCTATAATAATATATAACTATGTCAAATACTATCTGCTTCATGTATGCCAGCCTCCAAGTCCACATGACAATGTGCGTGTATACTTTGGCCCCTGTTCCAAGGTTCCCGTTATGCTGAGTGTTCGAGAGCAGAACATAATATCAGATGTTTTTAGCTTAGCTTTTTCACATCGTTTTCAATCTTGCCAGTAAAGGAGACGTTCTGGCCTTAGTGTCTCACGGTTTGCGTTCACTTATGTAGCGCTCACTCCCGGAGGAGCCGCTGAATTAACCTCGGCTTAGTCTCACTGCAGTGAGGAACTTCTGCATATCGGTCTGTGTCTCTGCCACCTTCAAGAGTACTCGACACAGGTCCATGTGTGTGTCAACTTCAGATCCATAGGTGTCCAACGAATCATCTTCAGTTTGCAGATATTCGTTATGCCTTACTGGTTGTGCATAAGCTCTTTCTCCTCTCCTTAAAGACTTTTCTTCTAGCAGAGCCTCTTCCTCTCTAACAGCTCGAATCAGTTCCAGGTATTTCAATTCTCGGTTACCTTCTCTGGTTCTCAGCTGTAACATCACAGGATGTAGAGGTTGAGCGCCCCTCAATATCTGCTGCATTCGGATTTTATCTATTGTGGCCGGTTCGGCCCCTTTCTTAAGAAGTATCTGGTGCAGAATCTTATCTAGACGCCTCATATATTCAGTCATTTTCTCACCTTTTCGCTGGTAAGTATGTTCATACTGGTACATGAGCTCAGCAGCCTTTTCTGTTCGCTCAAAGATTCCTGTAATACGTTTAGGTAATCTAAAGCAGCGCAGTCTTGCTTACTCAATTTCAGGTTTCTGACAGCCTCTGACGCAGGTCCCTTTAAGCTCTCAGTAATTCTTTGCTTCTTCTGCGCTTCAGGGACGTCCCACTCATCCAGAGCCTGCATCGCCTGTTCTACCCATTCTTCAAAGGTTTCTTCTCTCGCCGGAGTTGGTACGTTTCCTGTAAAATTCCTCAACCGTCGATAACCAAAGTTAGTGTGTGGAGGGCTTGTTCTTTGACATTTAGCCAGCAAATCTCCAATAGCAACTATGAATTCAGGCCCGATCATGGCCAGCGGACTGGGCGCGGGAACACTCGCGGGATCGCCACGTGGCGCACTTGGCTGAATCAATTGAACTTCCACCTCATCGGTCAGCTTCACACTCGCGCCCTGAAAACACACTGGAACACCCTTTCTCCACTCAAAAAGAACATACGTGTGAGAAGTATCCGGGTTCGCTTTAATGTCCAGGATTAACCCCCGATGATCTGGTGTCAGCGCGGCCACGGCCTGGCAAATCTGATCTTCGGCCCAAGTGTCTGCAGGAATATCCATGACTATGCTTAACTCTATCTGGCTATTTTGCTCCTCACACCATTTGGCAGCAGTGTCTGGATCCATAATTAACCCTTTAAATGCGGTTTTATTATAGAGACTGGAATCCCGGAACAAGCCCCCACGTGTAGCGCTCACTCCCGGAGGAGCCGCTGAATTAACTCGGGTTAGTCTCACCGCACTAGGGAATAAATATACACCAGCACTGTTGTTGATTTTATAGATTATATACTTTACTGATCCCAATAAAGCGGCATATATAATGTAAACACGGTATATGAACGACAGGACTTCATAATGCGGGAAAAACACGCGGCGGCAAAAGAAAAGTTTAACCCCTTCGATTCTGGAGTGTAAGTCCCGTGAATGTAATGTCTCAAAAAGGTGTGTGTGTGTATGATCTCAGGTACCCGGGTACTGTATTCAACTGGCCAGTGAATGGAATGAGCAAATCTTCGACTAGTCACGTTGGGGCCCTGTAGATTTAGACAATAATGCAGTGTGCTTTGTTATACTTGGAACTGTGGCCTGGAAGGCCTCTCACCCATCCGTTAGACAATCTGTTCCGCTGCCCGATCAAGGATGTCTCTCCGCTTTTGCACTGGGACTCTGTGCCACCGGATCCGCTTCCCTTGCTTGTCCGATCTCCGCAATGAGAAACTACGGCCTACCGCCTGCACTCCCAATGGATCATCGCGGTCTCCTTACTCGGGGTCCAACCGGAACTTTGTCTGTGCAAAACCTCTCAGCGGTGCGTAAGTAGGTCTCTGGCAAGTCACTGTCCTGATCCCCAGCACCCGTGAGGCAGCGCCTGCTCTCCGGCCTGGTCACAATCTCTGGCAGTCTCACGTGCGTCTTCCACCTTCCGCCGCTCGGCTCACTCTGGCTATCCTCCGCACAAGGCTGCGGATGTCCTTCCTTTCTCTCCCACCCACTTCCTGTCTCCACCGCAAAGCACGATGGAAATTGTAGTTCCGTTTGTGTCCAGCATAGTCCATATTGCCCCTGTCTCCCTCTGGTGGCCACAACAAGTAAATGCAGCAAGCAAAATCTTAAAGCAGCGCTACACTTACATTACTTGCCATCTCCTATTCTTAACATTGGACGCGCAAGTTGCAAATTCGGTTACATCCACCTAAAAAACATTGCACATAACCTCCCCTTTTTTAATCAGGACTCTGCTAAAATGTCATCATCTCCCGCTTCTTGTTTGGAATATGGATGTTAAAGGTGAGACGTTAACGGCTGGCGCACGATTTTTCCATTAGCGTCTGACTTTTAATGACACCTTTGGAATAGGGCCCCTTGTCATTAAACAGGCATTGAATAGACAATTCTTTTAAAATATAAAAAAATTAAGTAAACAAAATTATTAAAGGGAGTAAAGATTCTATTCTTGAAAGTGCCTTCAGTTGGCACCAGTTCACAGGAGCTGCACACACTGGCAAGTGGCTCAACCAATCTGTTGATTCTGGTCTATGGAGACTGAATACATTGCTTTAAACTCTTCGCTTAATTGAGATGTGACCATCCTATTGCTTCTATTCCCTTCTTTTATTGCTGCCTGTGATCTATTTGCCAGTCTGTATGTCTGTCGACTGCATCGTGTAAACTTTCATTGATCCTAAATTGTGGAAACATTCGCAGTAAAAATTGTAATAAAAGAACCCTCTAATATTTTCTTGTTTAATACCAAGAAAAGGTCTTATTCCAACTCAAAAAGGAAAAAAAAATTCTGCGTCATTGATATTCCTGCAAATAACAAATATAATTTCGACAATTTCTTCCTTTTTTTTTTTTCTTTTCAGCAACTAAAACTGGTTCAATTGCCGACTATAAATCTAAAGTCCTACGGAGACAGGTTTTTGAAAAGAATCATTATGGGGAAACATCACTACATCGTGCTGCAAAACAGAAAGATGTAGATTTGCTCTATAGACTTATAAAAATTGGTGCAGAAGTTAACAGGGCTGACAATGCTGGTATGTATATTGTCTATGTGCGACATGCAAATATAAAAGGAACTTTGTGTGTTTGATCCAAAAAGTGTTCCTATGAACGTTCATATTTTAAACTGAAACGGCCATGGTTCATACAAGTGTACCATTTGATATTGCTAAGGTAAAGCGACACATTTCTAAAAAAAAAAAAAATCCGAGGACATTTTTAAACATCCCCGGGAACATAAAATAAAACTTTTTTTTCTTTCTCTACCTTGCTGAATGTATTTAATTTTATATATTAGATACATTCAGCCAGGTAGAGGGGGGTGGCATGTGGGCTGCGCAGGGTCTCAGGCAGTGGTTTGTTTTTTTTGTGTGTATATTTTTAGCAAATTTATAGGGAAAGGTAAGGGCAGGTATGATATATATATATATATATATAAGATATATATCTAGATAAGATATATATCTAGATTCTTATAAATATATATATCCAAACTTGTATTACACACACATTTTGGCAACTAATTGCCCCACTCCCCCCCATTTGGCTGATCCCTCCAAAAGAAATATTAAGCCCGATAGAGCAGAGAATAATATATATATTCTCTGCTCTGTCGGGTTCAACATTTCTTCTGGAGGGATCAGCCAAAGGGGGGGGCACATTTAGTTGAGATTGTCCATATGCCGCCCCCCCATGTGCGTATGTGTATATATGGTCTGAGGTCTGTGGGTGGGTGTATATATATCTGCGTGTTGATATATACGTATATATAGGTCTGCGTGTTGATATATACGTATATGTCTGTGTGTGGTATCAATGCATCCCTACTCTATACACAGCACTCCGTGTCCCTATAATATATATGATGAGGGGTTACCTTTTTTTATATTTTTATACTTTTCCTATTATATTAACAGTAATTTCTGATGTATTTTATTCAGTAGAAACTTTTTTTTGCCTATATAACATGTGCTTTGTGAAAATAAAACGGTTTTGTGTGTACATTTTAATTTAGTTAGTGGATTCCTGTCCAGTGCGGTGAGAAGCAAACGTAATGCAGTGTAGACACGCTGCGAGGCGGAGCGGAGTTAAGTCAAGCCTGCAAAATGTTTGCTTCGCTTCGCTACGCTGTGCGTCGCTACACGCTCAGTGTGTCTCAGCCTTTATTCCCGCATCGCTAGCTTACCGAATCATTTTGTATACTTGTTACTGACCCTGCTTGTTCTGAGGACCCAATCTGTTGCTGACTTTGCCTGCCATTTGACTATTCTCACTGTGTATTCCCTGCCTGTTCTGTTTGCTTCCTGTTGCTATTGGTGTGCGCCGATTCTCACCACATACAGTAGCGCAGTACAAGTGCCTAAACATTGCTGACCCGGTTTTGTTATAGCTGCTGATGTAACTGAATAGATAGGGGATCTCTTCTGCATTTCCAAAACCTCCACCACTGCACTCTTCCACAATACCTCAGAGGGGTTACGGTGTGAATGCACTTTCTGCCACCAAAGGCACAATATTTGGGTGCACTGCCACTGACGCCTATACCAGATTCATATCATTTTAATATTTGACCGCAGGGTCCAACCCTGCACTCTTCCACAATACCACAGAGGGGTTACGGTTTGACGGCACTGTTGCTGACACTAAAGGCCCAATTTTAAAGCACCTATTGTTACTTTCATCCAAAGCCTGCATAAGTTTCACCATAATTTAGCCATGAAAATCACTAAACTTGTTCTGCGTGTCCTAGAACGTCTCCTCTTTTCATACAGGCTGCCGCCCCAAGCAGTTGTTTATGAATAGATTAAAGGAAAACCATTTACCGTCATTTGAAATGTAATTTTTTTGTTTTTAAATGTTTCTATACATCCCACAAATCCACCACTTCACGGGCAGGTTATGGGGACCTCCTAGGCACGATATTTGATGGAATTTTTCGTTTTTATTCTTAACCTTTATTTCATGGAAAACTCACTGTTCCTTTAAAAAGGTTTTTTTTTTTTACTTTTTGTCCTTGTTTCCTGTCCCCCAGGGCACTACCCGGACCCCCATACAGCTTTTGTGGCAAATATCTTGCATATATATGCCCTCTTGGAGGGCACTCTAAAAATCGAACTTTCGAGTCCCATTGACTTGCATTGAGTTCGGTTCGTGTTCGCGTTCGAACTCGAACTTTTGAAATAGTTTGAATGCGAACCGAACACGGGGGTGTTCGGCTCATCACTAGTTTCAAGTGACCTAATGGTTACGACCTTCTCTGACCAGGTCCCTGGGATGATTTAAATTCTACTCTTTCTTTGTGCCGTCCAAAAACAGGAGCCATACCCAAAGGTTTTGAGAATGACGCAAATATTAATTTTCACAAGGTCTGCTGTCAATTTGCATATACTCCAGAATGTTATGAAGAGTGATCAGATGAATTGAAATTAATTGCAACGTCCCTCTTTTTTCAAGAAAATGAACTTCCCAAAAAGCAACATTTCCACTGCATCTCAGCCCTGCCACAAAGGACCAGCTGACATCATGTCAGTGATTCCCTCGTTAACACAGGTCAGAGTGTTGACGAGGACAAGGCTGGAGATCACTTTGTCATGCTGATTAAGTTAGAATAACAGATGGGAAGATTTAAAAGGAGGGTGGTGCTTGAAATCATTGTTCTTCCTCTGTCAACCATGGTTACCCGCAAGAGAACACTGTGACGGATCGGCCGCCACAGGATTTATTTAGTTTAATTTCATTCTTATTTTGTTATATTTCATTTACCCTGTATTTATAGGAACTAATTTCCTTTGTTAGATTTAGTGTAAAACTGTTGCTAGAATTCTAATTAATCATGTTTTTCCCCAGCAACATCCTGCTAGTAACCACGGAGTACATGCGTGCTACAATGTATCCGTCACTGACGTAGCGCACCACGCTTCAAACTCCAATATACTTTATGCTCAGTTATATTGTATGGTTTTAAATGTATTGTCGATTGCTCATTTTTAGTTTTAAATAGACTTATATTTCTTTAGTTAAATGTGTTTTTTTTAAAGATACTACCTGCCGCTAGTGGCAAATGCTTTCCTTTGTATAGAATGTACAATAGGTTTGAGTAACTTGTGGATTATGCAAAAGTGCTTTCTCTTTGGGTATCTGTTATCTGTTTACCTGTCTGAAAAAGTTGGGAGTCACATTGTCTCAGCCACCCACTATCTGATTCCCTTTACAATGGTTTATGTAAATCACTGTATGTGGTCACTGTGGGGTCAAGACTTCATCTGCATACAACCAGTGGACCAAAGTGAAGACTGAAGAGGACCTGAAAGAAGCCTGCAATGGTCTTGGAACCAACCAATCAGAACTGTTGGGGTGGGCGGGAAGTCTGAATGTGCATGGCTGTATTTTGTATATAAGCACTGTCTGTTCCCATTCTAAATACACTCTGATTTACCTACAACCTATACTGCGTCTCGACGAGTATTTGGGAGGGCATAATCACTGAATTCTTCACTTCCAGACCATCCAGGGACCGCTGCCAATCTCTCTCCCACCTTGCTAGCTCGCTACCCGGCTAAGCTCTCCAGCAAGACTCGGCGCCGCAGACGGAGCTACCCCTGCAGGGTAGCTGAGCCGTTACATTGGTGGCAAGCGGTGGGATCTCCGAGACCAGACAAGCAGGGGGAAATATAGCCGCTGGCTTGACCCCGGTCTCGGGCACCACAACCGCCGAGCGCCTGGAGCAGCACATCACCTGGGGAGATTCTGAGACCAGCCCAGCAGGGGGAAATACAGCCGCTGGCGTGAACCCGGTCTCAGACACCCGGGGATTCGAGAGATTGCTACACCGTCCTACAGCTGTTCACCCCGTATTGCTCAGCGCTATGATGGCTGGAAGCGCACGGTCCTCAAGAAACTTCTCAAAACCAGGGATAAAGCGGTCAGCGGTAAGCCAAAGGC
>RXON01005184.1:0-131203 GCA_009667805.1 Leptobrachium leishanense
AGGAAGAGGAGGCCTTCCTTAGCTCTCAAGGACCCAGTCTTTATGCAGACAGCATTCCTGCGGGTCCTCAGATCAGACAGGAGGAGGATGAGGAGGAGGAATATTTAAGTAGTGGGGCATTGAAGGTAGGGATTCCTCAAGGGAGGGTTTTGTGTGCCCAGAAACCTAAGGACTAGTGTGTGGCTGGGAGGAGGAAGTGCATGATGGGGTCATCCTCATTGACCAGGAAGACTCGGAAACTAATGCCACCTCCAACCTACGCTGCATGGGCTTCCTTATCCTGCAAAGCCTGCTAAAGGACCCCAGGATTCGTGCTATCAAGGAGAGGGATCATTACTGGTTGGCAAGCCTTCTTGATCCACAATACAAGGGTAAAGTTGCAGAGCTCACCCTGCCCACACAGAGGGAGCACAGGATGAAACAACTTGAGGACACTCTAAAGCGACACTTGTGTAACACCTTTCCAGGCACTGGTAGGTTACCAAGTGATGACACAGGTGCTTCTGAGGCTGCGGATGATCAGAGGAAGAGCGGTGAAGGCCGGGGCCGCTTGACTGATGCCTTTTTACATTTTATTAGTCCACGACGCCCAGGGACGTCAAATGTAGGCACCCATTGCCAGCGTCTTCACCGTATGGTGCAGGACTACCTAGGGGCAAGGGCAGACCTGGATACCTTTACAGCAGATGATCCACTGGCTTACTGGGTGTTGAGATTGGATCACTGGCCAGAACTTAGCCAATATGCTATGCAGCTACTAAGTTGCCCTTCATCCAGCGTGCTTTCTGAAAGGACGTTCAGTGCCGCTGGAGGTTTTGTCACAGACAAAAGAGTGCGTCTGTCCACCGACTCTGTAGACCGGCTGACGTTTATAAAAATGAATCAGTCCTGGATCAGATGCTGATGTAACTGAATAGATCGGGGATCTCTTTTTCATTCCCAAAACCTCCACCACTGCACTCTTCCACAATACCACAAAGGGGTTACGGTGTGAAGGCACTTGCTGCCACCAAAGGCACAATATTTGGGTGCACTGACGCCTGTACTAGATTCATATCATTATAATATTTGACCGGAGGGTCCAACCCTGGACTCTTCTACAATACCACAGAGGGGTAACGGTGTGACGGCACTGTTGCCGACACTAAAGGCCCAATTTTAAAGCACCTATTGTTACTTTCATCCAAAGCCTGCATAAGTTTCACCATAATTTAGCCCAATAAAATCACTAAACTTGTTCTGCGTGTCCTAAAACGTCTCCTCTTTTCATACAGGCTGCCGCCCCAAGCAGTTGTTTATGAATAGATTAAAGGAAAACCATTTACCATTTGTTTTTATTCTTAACCTTTATTTCATGGAAAACTCACTGTTCCTCTAAAAACATTTTTTTTTTTACTTTTTGTACTTGTTTCCTGTCCCCCAGGGCACTACCCGGACCCCCATACACCTTTTATGGCAAATATCTTGCATATATGCCCTCTTTTGTGGGCACTCTAAAATTCGAACGTTCGAGTCCCATTGACTTGCATTGAGTTCGAATCAAGTTCGCGTTCAAACCCGAACTTTTGAAATTGTTCGAGTTCGAATGCGAACCGAACACGGGGGTGTTCGGCTCATCCCTACTACCAAGGTTATTTTGGACTACTTGTGCTTGAGACTCTGGGCTTCCTGAGAATACTTGAACCATCTTGCTGCACCCCCAGGAAGCCCCTGAATTCCCCCTTGTAATGTGCCCCTTTTTTCTGTATATGTGAATACAGGGTTTTCCCCAGTGCCAAAATGTCTATCACTTTCCATTGTTCGTGTTAATCCCATTATGTGTATAAAAGGGTACTCGTGCAAATGCCCCGGTTCCCGGAAGCCAGTGCTTGGCCGGCTTGCCGGCTTGCCGGTATCCGCAGGGCTAGGGAAGCTGACCAAATGCATTAAAAACATTTGGCCAGCGTTCCCCTCCAGTGGGCCACGTTACCGAGCGGCTGCTGGGCTGTGGCTGTGACTCGCGGGAGCGTGTCACTGCCCTGCGACCGCTTGGTAACGGGGTCAGCAGCCGGACGGCAACGCTGGCAAAATGCTTTTAACTGCATCTGACCAGCTTCCCCAGTGTCTGGTCTGAGTTCTGAATATAAATATGACTGTGTATGTCTGGTCTGAGGTCTGATCCATGTATGTATGTGTATGCACATACATGTAGGTATCAGACCTCACGCATACCCATATATATATCTATATAAGATCATACATATGTCTGATCTGATATATCTATATATATAAACGCGAAAGTCCTGACTGACTGACTGGCTCATCAACGCCCAGCTGAAACCGTTTAACCTAGGAACGTGAAATTTTGAAGGTGCATTGTTTTTATGATGTAGGCACCCACTAAGGAAGGATTTTTGGAAACTCCGCCCCTAAGGGGGTGAAAAAGGGGGTTGAATATTTTAAACAGGATACCTATAGCTCAAAATCAGAAGATGCTACAGATGTGAAAATCGGTATTTAGATTATTCTTGAAAAATAAAAAAACACTTAATTTACCGTTTTTCAAAAAATCAACTAGGGGGGCAAAAAAAGGTGGTTGAATATTTAAAATATTTTAAACAGGCTACCTATATCTTAAAAACAGAAGATGGTACAGAGACGTGAAATCGGTATTTAGATTCATCTTGACAAATAAAAAAACACGTATTTTACCATTTTCTGACAATTCCTTGGGGGGCAAAAAGTGGGGTTGGATACTTTTTATCTTAAACGCGAAAGTCCTTATTGACTCATCAATGCCCAGCTGAAACCGCTTAACCTAGGAACGTAAAATTTTGAAGGTGAACTGTTTTTATGATGTGAGCACCCACTAAGGAAGGATTTTTGGAAACTCTGCCCCTAAGGGGGTGAAAAAGGGGGTGAAAAAGGGGGTTGAATATTTTGAACAGGATATCTATAGCTCAAAAACAGAAGATGCTACAGACGTGAAAATCGGTATTTAGATTCGTCTTGAAGAATAAAAAAACACTTATTTTACCATTTTTCAAAAATCAAAGTGGGGGGGCGAAAAAAGAGGGTTGAATATTTTAAATATTTTAAACAGGATACCTGTATCTCCAAAACAGACGATGTTACAGACTAGGGATGAGCCGAACACTCCCCGAGTTCGGTTCGAAGCCGAACCCGAACTTTCCAAATGTTTGGATCCGAACCCGAACTCGAACTCAATACAAGTCAATGGGGCTGAAAATTCGTTTTTTAGAGTGCCCTCCATGAGGGCATATATGCTAGATATTTGCCATAAAAAGTGTATGGGGGTCCGGGTAGTGCCCTGGGGGACAGGAAACAAGGACAAAAAGTAAAAAAAAAAGTTTTAAAGGGACAGTGAGTTTTCCAAGAAATAAGGGTTAAAAATAAAAACGAGACACATTAAGAGCTACAGCTGCAGGGGGCTTGGCCAGCTGCTGAAGGGAGCAGACGTGTTTGTGTGGAGCTCCGCATGTCTGCTGCTCTTGGGGCCTATTTACAACTTAATCTGCCGAGTAACTTTGATTCTGGGACCCAGGCTAGCTGGCAATCTGATCTGAGATGTCCGGAGGCCGTTCTGTCCCCCCCTCCGGACCAGAGACATTCCCTGCAGCTGAAGAGACGAAGCTGACACGAGGGGCTGGTGGCCATTTTGCGGCCTACGTCCTGGCTCCTGCAGCCTTTCTGCCCAACTGCCCTGCTGCCTTGGCCCGGTCTGACCCTATGCTGGGGGCTGGGGAGACGACGGGCCCGCGTCCCCCGTCAGCCCGAGACAGCAATCAGAGGACAGAAACGAGCGGACCGGGTGATGAGCGGCAGGATGGGACCACACACCACGTGGGAGGCATGGATGCCTTCTTGGAAGGCCTGGAGGCCTGCTTGCAGCTCCTGGATGGGGAGGATCTGAATGGCCCTCTCACCAAGGGAGTATGGCGACGGATGACCCATGTTTTACGAGGTTACCGGAGAGTGGTGGACCCAAGTTTAGCAGAGGACGGGGCTGCACGCCCCACGGAGGCACACGTAATGGACGCTGCGGGGAACCGCGATGAGAGAGATGGGAGAGGTGACCCGCTTGTACCGATGGAAGACTGTGCGGGCTGGTCGGAGTCTGGAGGCCTGAGGAAGGTGAGAGATGACTCGGAGCCCCAGACGCTGCTGGTCCCCGAGATGGAGGCTGGGATAGTGCCGCGAGGAGTGTGCGATTCACCTAATGCGCCCGGAGTGCTGGCCCGTGCGACGTTGGGTGGAGTGCTGCCACGACCTGGAGGCCGAGATTACGGTTTGGAGGGAGTTGAGGATCCCTCCATGCCGATTGTGCGGATGCAGCTGCTCCGACCTTCTACATGGAGCGACACCACGTTGCGGAGGGTGTTTTTCTGCAAAGGAGCTGACGACGGGGATCTATGGGTGCCCAGAGGCCTACCGGAGCTGTGGAGCAGGTACAGCAATGTCGCGTTGGTTGGGGCCACGATACCGGGCCTCCCGTCAGGTGAACTGCCTGCGGAGCAAACGCCCCTTTTTCGAGACACGGGTTGATGGAACCCCAGAGACACTTTTTACTTCTTATTCCCCCTTGATGTTACAGCAGGTTTGCGCTTTCCCCCCTTTACCTGATTGATGGCAAAGTGATGTAATCTTAATGTTGTTCTCCCTCCCCCCTTAATTCAGAGACGCTTCGAACACTATCTTATTTAATTTTTTCGCTGACATTCCCCGGCTGGGGATAAATTTGAGCCTTTTTTTTTTGGTTCGTTTCCCCCTTTTTTTTTTTCATTTCTTTTCTTTTCTTTTCGTTTGACTAATTTTTGCTGACTTAGTGGACTCTTTCTTATTTTCCTACTGTTTTCTTTTTGTTTGTTTTTTGGCATATCCGGGATGTCTCGGGAGGTGTTACAGTGGCCTGGGGCCCAGTTAGGTCCCCCAAGTGCCCGGGCCTGGTGCCATTACCCCCTCTGGCCCCCACCCACGGTGTTGTACCCGTGCGGAAACCCGCTAGAGCAGGCACAATACTGGCTTTTCCCATTTTTTCTCATTTCCTCTCCACCCCCCTTCCCCCCCCCCAATCTGACGCCCCCGGCTGCGTATTCCCTGGAATATTATTTGGGTATTTTTTTTTTTTTTTTTGGGGTTTTGTTTTCCTCCTCTTACACTTCGATGAGACCCCCCCCCCCTATTGGGGATGATATTGCTGATACGTAGCTGTAGTCGGATGACTTTGTATAGGTTTTAGATGAGACCCCCTTTTGGGGATTGTGGCGGAATGAGGTGTTGTCCGCCTGCGGGTGTGCTCCTATCTGCTTCCTCCCACTGCGCTTACCACCGACCCGACTACCGAGTGTCACGGCACTCGGCGTCTCGAGCGGCCTGGGATGACCCTGGGGAGGGTTGGCGGGCTGTGGAGGGGACCCCGGGGCGAGATCAGCCCGACCACTGAGTGACACGGCACTCAGCGTCTCGAGCGGCTGATCTTCTGACCTTGGTGCGATTCGGATCTGATGTGGAGCGGCCGTTCGGGGGGGAAACGTTTCGTTCGGAACCGTTCGGATGGGAAACGTTTCGGATTTCCCTCGGTTATGCAGCGCTTCAGTCTATCGATGCGCGGCAGACGCGCCGCGGCTTCGGTTCAGAAAGACGGCACCTCAGCTGGATCGATCGTTCGGTTCGGTTTGCAGCCCCTTACGATTCACACCTGTTCTGATCCGGGATGCAGACACAGGGTGATCGGTTCGTATCTCGATATGCCGCACTCTGAAGACCGCGCGGGATCTCAGAAATACGGCCGAAAATAAAGCACACCAGGCGGAGCTGTATGCACTGGAACATCTGTTTATTTTTTACACAACCCATATATTTATAAACATTTGAACAGCCAGAAAACAATGGGAATCCCTGCCCGCCCCCACAAGCCTCATTGGCCCTCGCTGGAAGGAGGCACTCGGGTCCCGATTCGTATTGGCGGTTACGAATCGGGGTGTTGCCGATTCGCAACCGGATGGTCCGAATCGGCCATTTTACGATTCGACCGGATGGTCCGAATCGGCCATTTTCCGATCCAATCAATTCGACCGGATCCACGAGGCGCTGGGAAAATGGCGGCGAGCAAGGCACACAATAGGATACGCACATTTCGCAATACACACACGGGGACACTTTTATTACACCACACAAATGAAACCACATCTAAATTAAATAACACGCGAAATCCCGCTGGTGCAACGGCACCTAAGAGTCTGGAGGGACCGCACCGTCCCAAAGGGCCGCCCCTGGCTGAGGGTGCTGGGCCATTCCGTGACAGGGATGATTTTGCTTATATATTGTTGTAGATTGTTTTGAACGTTCTCCTTCCTATGACATTATGGCCCAGCGAGGCCATTTTATTTTACTATAGGATGGACTCACTTTAGCCCTGCGAGGCCATTTTCTTTGCTTGTATTGCTGACTTGATTTCAAAATAAAAACCTTAAATTTAAAAAAAAATAAAAAATAATTAAAATATCGTGCCTAGGAGGTCCTCATAACCTGCTCGTGAAGTGGCGGATTTCTAGGATGTATAGAAATATGTAAAAACCAAAAAATGACATTTCAAATGACGGTAAATGCTTTTCCCTCAATCTATCCATAAACAACTGCTTGGGACGGCAGTCTGTATGAAAAGAGCAGACATTTTCAGACACGCAGAAAAAGTTTACTGATTTTTTGGCGGTGAAAAGCAGGAGAATGACTGGAGAATGGAAAATTCTAGACCAAATAGCCGATTTGGAAAGTGAGATAAATGGGAGAATTTTTCTGGTTTTGACCTAGAATTTTCTCTTCAGTCATTCTCCTGAGTTTCACCTTTCTCTGAATAACCCTGTCAGGGTTATTCAGAGAGCGGTGAAGAGCAGGAGAATGACTGGAGAATGGAAAATTCTAGGTCAAAATAGCCAAACCAGAAAAATTCTCCCATTTAGGCTAGGGTCAGACTAGCAAATTTTTAACATGCGTTTAGGCGCACTTAATCACGGCCGCACTAGCAGCAAATGACGGGCAATGACAGCCAATATACGAAGTACGGTCGCACGAAAGTCCGGCTGCGCAACGCAAGTGGAAAATGAACGCATTTTTTCGAGAACGCAGAACCGCTAGTACGGACGTACAGAGTGCGCTGCGTCCACTAGCGGCGTGTGTGGGTGATTTGGAGACGTCAGACCCTGCTCATGTCCGGCCAACATAACGTCCAGACACCCAAAGTTTCCTGGTTTGGATCCGTAAAAAATCACGCACAAAAATGCGCATCATATGACCGTTTTCGCGCATTCCGTGAAAAAATACGGCAATGTGTTCGGACGCACTTTAGGTCGCTGTGAAAAATGCGTTAGTCTGACCCTAGCCTTATCTCACTTTCCAAATCGGCTATTTGGTCCAGCTTGTTCTCTTTTCCTGCCATTCTCCTGGTTTTCACCTTTCTCTGAGCAACCCTGAGAGAGAGGTGAAAGCCAGGAGAACTGGCAGGAGAAGAGAACAATCTAGACCAAATAGCCAATTTGGAAAGTGAGTTAAATGGGAGAATTTTTCTGGTTTGGCTATTTTGACCTAGAATTTTCACTTCTCCAGTTATTCTCCTGCTTTTCATCGCTCTCTGAATAACCCTGTGAATGTTTAATCCCGAGGTGAAAAATAACATTGCTTAAGGCTGGGGTCAGACGAGCGCAGTTATCACGTCCGTGTTGCCGCACATTTGTACCTCCGTGGCAGCATAGCATTCTGACCAATGGAGCCCCACACACGAAGTACGTCCGCACGGAAGTGCAGATGCATGGCGGATGCAGCAAACGGACGCAGGTTAGGCAAGAACGTAATACTGCTAGAACGGACGTGCGGAGTGCGCCATGTCCGCAACGTCTGTGTAGCTTTGTATGAGTGAAGAAACGAGGTCAGATGTGTCACGGAATGGCCCAGCACCCTCAGCCAGGGGCGGTGCAGTAACAGTGGTGACATGGACACTTGGGTGTGGTGGCACGCACCTAATTTTATAAGTACTTTTATTTAGATGTGATTGTGTGGTGTAAATAAAGTGTTCCCCGTTGGTTTATTGTGTAATGTATTTTCCCCTTTGTTGCCTTGCTCGCCGCCATTTTCCGATCACTTTGTGGCGCAGTTAAGAATTCTCGATTCGGAAAATGGCCGATCCGAACCATCCGGTTCGGATCGCAAAATGGCCGATTCGGACCATCCGGTCCGAATTGGCGACTCCCTGAAGGCCAAGGGCCAATGGGTCCTGGGAGGGCGGGCAAGGAGTCCCATTGTATTCTAATTGTGTGCAGAGGTAATAAATGCTTGTACTGTAAACAATAAAGGGAGTTCCTGCAGTGCATTCAGCTTTGACTGGTGTGGCTTATTTCCGTACCGTATTTTCGTATCTGAGAGTCCCCCGCGATCTCAGGGTACGGTGTCCATCCAGGTACGAACCGAAGCGAGCGCTCTGTGCCTGCATCGGGTAGCAGGGCAGAGGCGCAGCGCAGGAAGATTCGGTTCTCAGAGAGACGGAGATCCGAACCGAAGGGCGCGGCCGCGTACCTCGCTACGGTGTTGCGAGGGATTGCGGGAAGATCCGAATCCCTCGCCCTTTCTGCCAGATCCGAAGTTCCTTTCAGCCGATCCGATCCGAAAGGTCATTCCTCCGTTGAGATCCGAAAAGTTACCCGCACCGCGATCGGAAACGTTTCCCGCAAGATCCGAAACGTTTCCCACATAGATCCGAAGATTCCTCCGTGGCTGGCAGATCCGATCTCCACGGACGTCCCACACCCACAAGGTCAGTGAGCCAGCTGCTCGGGACGCTGAGTGCTGTATGGCTCAGTGGTCGGGCTGGTTCCAGGCAGGGGTCCCCTCCACCGCCCGCTAACCCTTTCCCAGGGTCACGCCAGGCCGCACGAGACGCCGAGTGCGCGTCACTCGTCGGTAGTCGGGCCAGCGGTAAGCGAAGGGGTCACGCAGATTGAGCACACCCGCAGGCGGAACAACATCGCATTCCGTCATACTGGTGGCAGCGGTGGGATCGCTCTCTGCAGACCCCTAGGAGACTTACGCCATGGCGGTGTACAACCCCTACGACAGGGACACCCTGCGTGGGATGTTGGAGAACCGGGGAGGAACGCCGGGTAACAAAAAGAGGAAGACCCTGATCAAGGAACTGACCAGGATGGATAAGGACGAGGCGATGACGCCCGTCCCCAGCCCTGTCTGCGCAGAGGTGGAGGAAGATGCTGGCCTCAGAGAGTTGCGGCGTCGGATTGCCCTGCTCGGTGATGCCCCAGCGGAGGGGGCCAGATATCAAGTGATTCGGGAGTTCTACCGGGAAGTTGAGCAGGAGAAGGACCGCCAGCACGAGCTGCGGTTGGCAGAGCTCCGCGGAGCAGAGACTGATTATGTTGACCCCGAACCCTACCCTGTGGAACCCTGGGTCGAGGCTCACAGCTCGACTGGAGCTTCACCCTGGGAATCTGCAACCCCAGTGACTACGCTTGCGGGACTCTCAGCTCGCCTGGAGCCTGTACGGGGACGTCACTTATCCCCCGACCTTCGGATGAAGACTCACAGCCCGCCTGGAGCTGCATCTGAGGACGCCCCATTCCCCGTTGAGGAGCGGTGCTCCTGTGCTGGCACCTTCGCCGACATGAAGGTCGGGTTGGCAAGAGAGCTGCAGGAGGGCCTGGAGCAGGACCAGAGGTCCACAGAGGAACTGTGGTACGAGGCTCTGGACCATGAGCGGGACTGCCATGGGGTGTACATTCCCTCCGACGCTGTCGTCCATCGAGTGCAGTACGATGTGCGAGCAGCGTTCCTGCAAGGTCGGGCCCCAGAGGAGTGGGAGGACGAGCTCCGGAGTCTGGTGCAGCAGGAGATCGCACTGGACGCCGAGTACCGCGCGCTCCGGTGGCTGACCGCCGCCCCGACAGTGCGTCCTACTGGAGGCAGTTCCACGGCAGGGCCTCGCTACGGGGGCACGGGGCTGCTCTACGAGGGCATGGCCGCCGACCCCGAGTTTGGAGAGGAGACCGAGGAGCGGATGGAAGACATCCTGGAGCGACGGGAACTGGAGATCCCGTCAGACAGCAGGGACTCGGTGTTTGAGGAGCTGGAGTCCCTAGCCGAGCGAGAGTGGGAGCTCGAGGTGGCTTATCGGAGACTGTTGGACGGCGTTCCGCAGTCGAGCCTGAGCTCCCCGTGGTGGGACGGGTCGGCGGAGGAAGTCGACAGTCCCCAGGTTTGGGACCTATGGGAGGCCGAGGCGGACCCATGGGTGCCCGTGGGGGGGTCGACTGAGGAAGTTACCCCCTGCACCCCGCAAGAGGACAGGGTGGCCGAGGCCACGGGTCCAGCGGGGGAGGAGACGGATGGTCCCCCCGGGATGGGTTGTGCGCAACCATTGTTTGCCCGGGGGGTGAAGAGACCATCCTTCCCCAAGGAGATCTCCACCCAGCGGAAGAGCTGGCTACGGGGCAGAGTGCCGCTGGCCTCTGCCCACTACTCGACGTCTGCCAGGAGGAGCAGACGGATGGTTCCCCCGGGATGGGTTGCGCGCAACCACTGATTGCCCCGGGGGTGAAGAGACCATCCCGCCACAGGAGATTGCCAACCAGCAGAAGAGCTGGCTACGGGGCAGAGTGCCGCTGGTCTCTGCCCCACTCAAGGTCTGCCGGGAGGAGCAGACGGATGGTTCCCCCGGGATGGGTTGTGCGCAACCCTTGTTTGCCTCGGGGGGTGAAGTAACCGTCCTCCCGCAAGGGGATCTCCCACCAGCAGAAGAGCTGGCTACGGGGCAGAGCGCCGCTGGTCTCTGCCCACTACTCAAAGTCTGCCAGGAGGAGCAGACGGATGGTTCCCCCGGGATGGGTTGTGCGCAACCCTTGGTTGCCCCGGGGGGTGAAGTAACCGTCCTCCCGCAAGGAGATCCTTCCCCAGCTGAGGAGCTGGCCACGGGGCAGGGCGCTGCTGGCCTCCGCCCACCACCACAGTCTGCCAGGTGGGGCAGACAGATGGTCCTCCCGGGCTGGGTGGTGCGCCACTGCTGATGGGCCTGGGGGGAAAAGGAACCACCCTCCCGCAAGGAGATCCCCACCCAGCGGAAGAGCTGACACCAGGGCAGAGCGCCGCTGGCCTCTGCCCGTTCTCCCACCTCGCCCCGAGGGGCCGAGTGAGGATGACCCCGTGCAACTGCGGTTGCATCCCTTTGTCTCCCTTGTCGGCTACCAGGAAGAGCAGTCAGGTTTGGCCCCACTTGCTCCTTCGGTTGCCGTGCCCGTACCTGGCCATCCAGTGGAAGAGCTGGCAACAGGGCAGAGCGCCGCAGGCCGCTGCCCATTTCGGCAACCCTTGGGAGGGGGGGCCTCACGCAGCCACGGTTTCTTCCCACGGCTGACCTGGGCACCCGGGGCGTGTGCATTTAGCACCCGGGTTCCCCGGGGAGCGGTAGCCCTGGAGGGGACACAGGAGGCACGCCGGCCCAGATGTATGTCCTCTCGCCCAGCCGGGGAAACCCTAAGGACATGGGGTCCCGACCAAGCTGGCACGGCCGCAAGGCCAAATGGAGAGGCCTGGTGACTCGGCCTCCCCAGACTGACTATGGGCCTGGGAGCACCGACTTCCCCGGTATGACCCGGTGGGGTCAGACCAGGTGCGTCGAACTGGGGGAGGGGGAGGAGTGTCACGGAATGGCCCAGCACCCTCAGCCAGGGGCGGTGCAGTAACAGTGGTGACATGGACACTTGGGTGTGGTGGCACGCACCTAATTTTATAAGTACTTTTATTTAGATGTGATTGTGTGGTGTAAATAAAGTGTTCCCCGTTGGTTTATTGTGTAATGTATTTTCCCCTTTGTTGCCTTGCTCGCCGCCATTTTCCGATCACTTTGTGGCGCAGTTAAGAATTCTCGATTCGGAAAATGGCCGATCCGAACCATCCGGTTCGGATCGCAAAATGGCCGATTCGGACCATCCGGTCCGAATTGGCGACTCCCTGAAGGCCAAGGGGGCCAATGGGTCCTGGGAGGGCGGGCAAGGAGTCCCATTGTATTCTAATTGTGTGCAGAGGTAATAAATGCTTGTACTGTAAACAATAAAGGGAGTTCCTGCAGTGCATTCAGCTTTGACTGGTGTGGCTTATTTCCGTACCGTATTTTCGTATCTGAGAGTCCCCGCGATCTCAGGGTACGGTGTCCATCCAGGTACGAACCGAAGCGAGCGCTCTGTGCCTGCATCGGGTAGCAGGGCAGAGGCGCAGCGCAGGAAGATTCGGTTCTCAGAGAGACGGAGATCCGAACCGAAGGGCGCGGCCGCGTACCTCGCTACGGTGTTGCGAGGGATTGCGGGAAGATCCGAATCCCTCGCCCTTTCTGCCAGATCCGAAGTTCCTTTCAGCCGATCCGATCCGAAAGGTCATTCCTCCGTTGAGATCCGAAAAGTTACCCGCACCGCGATCGGAAACGTTTCCCGCAAGATCCGAAACGTTTCCCACATAGATCCGAAGATTCCTCCGTGGCTGGCAGATCCGATCTCCACGGACGTCCCACACCCACAAGGTCAGTGAGCCAGCTGCTCGGGACGCTGAGTGCTGTATGGCTCAGTGGTCGGGCTGGTTCCAGGCAGGGGTCCCCTCCACCGCCCGCTAACCCTTTCCCAGGGTCACGCCAGGCCGCACGAGACGCCGAGTGCGCGTCACTCGGTAGTCGGGCCAGCGGTAAGCGAAGGGGTCACGCAGATTGAGCACACCCGCAGGCGGAACAACATCGCATTCCGTCATAAGATGGACTACATTTATACTTCCAGCATTTTTGACGGGCAGAATGTTTTTTCATTTTAATTTATTTTCCCTGCTACATCAGTCAAAAAATACGTCAGTGAAAAAAACGGACTGTTTGGCCACTACCTTGTTTTCAGTCAGTAAGTACGTCCGTACTGCACGGACGCACAGTCCGTACAAAACGCGCTCATCTGACCCTAGCCTTAGATGTTATTTTGAATTTTTCTCAAACACCAGTTAACCACTTGGCTGCTATGGACGCGCTCAGCGCGTCCAGCCAAGTGGTTCTCCTGTGCTATGGACGCGCTGAGTGCGTCCATGCACAGGAGGCAGCAATCCACCGGATTCCGGTGGATTGCTGCGCCCCCCCCCCCCGGTGCAGGCTGACATCTTGGATGTCAGCCCAGCACTCCGGGACCCCGGTGAAGCAATTAGAAGTCATGGCGGCGCCGCGATGACATCTAATTCAGGCGCCCCCCCCGCATATGCAGAGGAATCGCCTGAAAGGGAGGGGGGAGGTCCTTTGGACCTCTCTCCCTCCCGATCGCCGGGGGGCAGAGGGTTAATCCAGGCACCGTTTGGAAGGGCAGGCTTCCAAACGGTGGCTGTGATTAACCCCTGGGGAGCCGGATCATGAATCGGCGCTGAAAAGCGCCGGATCGTGATCCTCTCCTGGAGCTGGCCGACATCTTGGCCAAGCCTCCAGGAACTCCCCCTGAGGAACGTGATTGCCTCTCAGAATGGTCACTCACCGGTCTCCTGGAAGGGGGGGGAAGTGATCTCCTCTCTTTCTGCACCTTGGTTGGTAGGGGTGGCATTATGAGGGGTCCCCATTTTCCTCAGGGAACAGTCACACGTGGATGCCAAAACAGCCTCCAGCAACACCTGGTACAAACGTTCTTCGGTGTAAAATATATCAGGGGCAATGACTCGACCCCCTGTTGTGCTGCTCTCCTCCATGGTGGGCAAGTGGGTGCTGGCAGCTCGTAGCAGGGACAGCTCATCTTGCAGCCGCTGGCACTGTGCTTGCGTCCCACCAAGCTCAGCCTTCAGGTGGCTGGTAGTGCCCTGGTGCTCCTGCGCCGATACATCCAGTTGGTGTGTCAGGCGGCTCACCTCCTCCTCGCTTGCCTTGGCTTCAGCGAGGCTCTCATTCCGAGCTGCATCAGTTTCTAGCAGCTGGTGTTGGCACAGCTGGAGTTTGCTCTGGAGCAGCTGTATTTCCTCTTGCTGCTCATGGGCCCGTGCCTGCATAGTGTCTCGGGAGAGCTGTGTGCGCTGTAATTCCAGTTCACAGTTCTCCAGGCGAATTTTAAAAGCAGTCCTTTCTGTCTGTAGAGCAGCTCTGGTTCGCCGTTCAGCCTCCAGCTGCTCGATCATTACACGGGAGCTGCGCTCCAGCTCCTCTATTTGCGCATGGGCTCCACTGAGCTCCGTGTGCAGGGTGTTGGTAGTGTCCTCGCAGGCACAAACCTGGGCCGACAGTTGTCGTATAGTGGCTGCCTGTTCTCGTGCTTCATTGCAGTGGAAATCTCTCTCCTCCATGACAGTTCGTAGTTTATCCTGATGGTCCTGTAATGTCTCTGCGAGGGCCAATAGCTCTGCCCGAGCATCAACCAACTCAGCCTGTAACAAGCTGACCAGATCGTCCATGGTCTGTGTGGTCCCATCTCTCATGAGGGGAACAGCCTGGGTGTCAGTCTCTCCAGTGCCCCGATACTGCACGCTGGGAGATGGTTTAGTGTTGTAATCTGTGGGTAGCGACAGCGTTTCCCTCTGCTCTGCTTTAACTCGGCCGCCCCTCTTTTTCTTCCGCTTCCCGCTGGCTGGTGTGGGGAGGCTTCCTCCAGGGATCTCGAGGACTGGTAGCTGGGCTGCAGTCTGCAAACTTTTTAAGTCCATTTCGAGTGCCCATTCCTCAGCAGCGAGTCCCTTTAGCACGGGCCAAAAGGCAGAGTCCTCATAAACGTCCAGGTAGCGCCCCTGGATGGCGCACAATTCTGCATGTCTGGCAGCTTGGGGACTGCCATAATTGTCTCCCCCCTTAAAGTAGATCCATGCTGGGCCAGGACCGCGCAACACATAGCCTGAGGGAGGCTTCTCGTCAGCTTCCCAATCCTCCTCACTCACACATTGCAGCAAGTTCTCGTATTTGCACTCTAGATCGAGTGCGGCACGCAGCCAGTGCACCAACTGGTCTCCATGGCTCGCAGTGGGCTGAGGCCCCAACACTTGGGGTCTCCACAGCTGAATGTCCTCTGCGATTCTCTGCTCATAAAGAATAAATGAGCTGTCCTGATCCATAGTCCTCTGTAGACTGTTATCTTGCACCGCAGGCAAAAACCTCTGCGGTCTCTCTCAGCGAGGACACATCTCCACTCGCTCCGGGTTGCACCACACTTGTGCCTTTGACCCTTACTTCAATATTCGTTCCTTCCATGGCTCTCCAGCAGGTCCTTCAGGGTGTCCTGCTTGCAGGCTGTATAGTTGGCCATCTCGGGGTGTATTGGTGTTGGAGAGCCTCTATCCACACCGCTTGCCACCAATGTGACGGAACCGTTCTCTTCCGTCTGTCCTGACTCTCCAGACACCCCTTCGTTGCGGTCAGCCCGGCTACTGGGAGCGCTGTCCTCAGCGCCTCGAGCAGCTTGACCCGCCTGCTTCTGTTCCTCTGCCCTGGAGCCGTTAGGAATTACCAGAAGGCCGCTCGGTGCCTTCCAGGGTGGATTTGATTTAAATCAAGTCGATTTAAATCATGATTTAAATCATGATTTAAATCACTAATAAAAAGGCTTGATTTAAATCAACTCGATTTAAATCATAATTTTTAAAGAGCAGCTGCCATCTCTATCCCGCAGCGGCTACCGTAGGTAGAGGAACTTCATTAAAAAATTGCCAAATTGGATCTCTTTTACGGCCTGCTGCCATTATAGGTTTTTTTCCTTCAAGGAAAGAATGTGATAAACCTCAGGTCATACACACAAAAAGATCCAAAGACTTGTCTGTCTGTGGCTGTGCAGTATTGTGCTCAGAAAGTTTCACTTTCATTTTGTAGTACTGCTTGTCTGCTTGCCACTTCTTCCTCACACTAACAGGGTTATCCAAAGAGATTCGAAAAGTCACCGCACGTTCGGTGACTTTTCGTTCTCTTCAATTCGGTTCCTTTTGCCGATTGCATTTCGGTGACCCTGCGGTGTATTCAGCAAACACCATAGGGTCCCCGAATTGCAGGGAAAAGCTGCCGTAAACCTGACGAAAACTAACCGAATGCACGCTGAAAACAAGCAAAAACATCTGGATTAACCTTCGAAAAAGCCGAACAGGAGCCGAACAGGAGCCGAACAGGAGCCGAAAAGGAGCCGAATCACACAGAGCCGAAGCAGCTGTGATGTAGAGGAGGCAGTGAATAAATTAGAAAAACCATTTGTATGAATCTGGGAAAATGAAACGCTGTTTGCAAAGAAACTACTGAGCGAAAATGTCTGAAATTTTCACAGGAGGTCCAGGGAATGATAATAAAAAGGGCTGTTACAAAAAAAATAAGTAAACTGAAAAAAAAAATTAAAAAAAAAATCGGACTTTTTAAAAAAAAAAAAAAATCTGAAAAATGCTTAAAATATCCTAAAAAATCAATGAATAAAGAGACTTTTTGCTGCAGAATTTTATAATGAACGGTTTATTAGATGTTGAATTAAAACGGGAATATTTTTAACATTGAAGTCTATGGGATTCTCCTGAATTAACTTGCCGAATTAAACCACCGAATGGCAGGACATTAGGGGAACCTTTCACTGCTGGTTTGTGTTCTCTGAATAGCCGAAGCATTGCTTCTCTATGGGGATTTCACTGCCCTCGAAAAGGCACCGAACAGGCACCGTATGTGCAGGCATTTCGCCAGGATTTGGCGAATTGCCTGCTCTCTGGATAGCCGAATGGCCAGGAAAGGTAACCGAACGCTGATTTTCAGCGTTCGGTTACCTTTCTCAAGCAATTCGGATCTCTTTGGATAACCCTGTTAGTTTCACTTTCTTCTTGTGCAGATCTATTCCACTCCAAACAATCAGAAAAATATTGTTTCTATTCTATTCACTGAACTTCTTGAAACTTAGCACTGAAGGAGTTGATTCTGTATTCATAGGTTTGTAGAAGTTAGGATTAGGTGTTTTTCTCAACTTTGTTCAGGTTATCACATTTTTGCTGTGAAGAAGAGGCATGTGATCTCTGCTGAGTCAAATTCAGTTTTGAGAACTGCAAAAGTAAACCAAGCATCTGTGATAATATCTTGTAGGCAGAGAAACTGCCCAATACTCTTACAAAAACCTCTGGAAGAGCATGACACTGTGAATGGATTAATGGAATTTATTTACCAAAAAAATTAAACATACAGCCTTATTCTACATAATTAAAAAACTAATCTTTATTTCATGATGGAATAACCTTTGGATGGTAATATATTTTCCTCAAAAAGCATTTATTTAAAAAAATCTGATTTAAATCAAAAAAATCCGATTTAAATCAAAAAAATCAGATTTAAATCAAAAAAATCAAATTTTTTTTGTTTTTTTTAAAAAAAGCATTGATTTTTATCCACCCTGGTGCCTTCTGATGTTGAGTATATAGTGTAGCGTAGTTTGTAATAAAGACACCAGGAGCGGCTGTATGCTTTAAAACAGGATTCTCTCTCTCTGAGCTCTGAGAGTTCTCTGACTTTTAATGAACAAGACGCCACCATTTATGCTGAAGTCCAACAGTCATAATTTGCATAAATGACGCACCTCGTCCTACCAATATACTAATTACATTATGTCAGTTATTTACAATAAACATTCTTTACATTCTTTAGCCTTCAGCTCACACAACATTTGTATAATCCATTATTCTAACACATCAGATTAAACACAACCACTATCACAGATCCCTTGAATTAAACATGCAGCTAGATAAGGCGGAAATGCCCTGTTGCATAAATTACACAGCAGTAAAGCTTGTTTACTGGCTATACAGAAACACATTTACCTACAGGAATAAAAGTATTTTTAAAACCAAAGCTATGCCATTTTACACTAAACTAATTTTAACTAAAACCAAACGATGTGAAATATATTTAAAATCACACGATACAATTGAACATAAAGTCTCTTGGGGTTTGAAGCATGGAGCGTTACATCAGCTCCATGACAATCCCCCACCCGGTCGGTGGGCGGGCGGCAGGGAGGATGCCCAGGCTTCAGGCCCGAAATCCCCCAGCCGGTCATTGGGTGGGCGGAAGGGGGGGATGCCCAGGCCTTAGGCCCGAAATCCCCACCAGGTCGGTGGGCGGGCGGCAGGGGGGACACCCAGGCTTTAGGCCCAAAATCCCCACCCGGTCGGCAGGTGGCAGAGGGGATGCATGGGCTTTAGGCCCAAAATCCCCCACACGGTCGGTGGGCGGGCGGGCGGCAGGGGGACGCCCTTGCTTCAGGTCCGAAATCCCCCACCCAGTCGGTGGGTGGGCGGCAGGGGGACGCCCAGGCTTCAGGCCTGAAATCCCCCACCCGGTCAGTGGGCAGGCGGCAGGGGGACGCCGGGGCTTCAGGCCCAAAAATCCCCCACCCAGTTGGTTGGTGGGTGGGCGGCAGGTGGGACGCCCAGGCTTTAGGCCCGAAATCCCACACCGGTCGGTGGGCGGGCAGCAGTGGGTGATGCCCAGGCTTTCAGCCCGAAATCCCCCTCCTGGTCAGCGGGCGGCAGGGGGGGGGATGCCCGGGCTTTAGACCCGAAATCCCCCACCAGGTCGGTAGGCGGGCAGCAGGGGGGACACCCGGGCTTTAGGCCCGAAATCCCCCACTCGGTCAGTGGGCAGGGGTGGCGGGGGAATAACAGAGCTCTATACTCGACCCCCCCCTGTGGTAGCAATTGGATGGCTTGAAACCTGACCCCCCTCCGTGGTGGCAGGGGGGAATAACAGGATTTGAGGCCCGAACCCCCTCCCGTAATGAATAAAGGTGCTTGAGGCCCTGGTGGCGATGAATAAAAGTGCTTGAGGCCGACAAGATTCTACTTGCAGATTCTAATTAACCGTGAATCACTGAGAGCAAGGGCTTTAGGCCCGAAATCCCCCACCAGGTCGGTGGGCGGGCGGCAGGGGGGACGCCCAGGCTTTAGGCCCGAAATCCCCCACCCGGTCGGCAGGTGGCAGAGGGGATGCCTGGGCTTTAGGCCCAAAATCCCCCACCCGGTCGGTGGGTGGGCGGCAGGGGGACGCCCTTGCTTCAGGTCCGAAATCCCCCACCCAGTCGGTGGGTGGGAGGCAGGGGGATGCCCGGGCTTCAGGCCTGAAATCCCCCACCCGGTCAGTGGGCAGGCGGCAGGGGGACGCCGGGGCTTCAAGCCCAAAAATCCCCCACCCAGTTGGTTGGTGGGTGGGCGGCAGGGGGCACACCCGGGCTTTGAGCCCGAAATCCCACACCCGGTCGGTGGGCGGGCGGCAGTGGGGGATGCCCGGGCTTTCAGCCCGAAATCCCCCTCCCGGTCAGCGGGCGGCAGGGGGGGATGCCTTGGGCTTTAGGCCCAAAATCCCCCACCAGGTCGGTAGGTGGGCGGCAGGGGGGACACCCGGGCTTTAGGCCCGAAATCCCCCACTCGGTCGGTGGGCAGGGGTGGCGGGGAATAACAGAGCTCTATGCTCGACCCCCCCCCCCCTGTGGTAGCAATTGGATGAAAGGGCTTGAAACCTGACCCCCCCTCCGTGGTGGCAGGGGGGGAATAACAGGATTTGAGGCCTGAACCCCCTCCCGAAATGAATAAAGGTGCTTGAGGCCCAACCCCCCTGGTGGCGATGAATAAAAGTGCTTGAGGCCGACAAGATTCTACTTGCAGATTCTAATTAACCATGAATCACTGAGAGCAGCAGAAAGGATTCTGTCTTCAGTAAGTGAGTTAATTCCATAAATGCAATTATTAGGTAAAAAGAATAGGACCTGTGGTGATGGACATACAGTTGTGTTCAAAATTATTCAACCCCCAATGCTGTAAAGGGTTTTGGGGAATTTAGTGTACATTTGTAATTGTATTCAGAATGAAATCCTACAAGGACTTTTTAAAGAACCATATGCAACTAAAATGACATCAATTGGTTTTGTAATACAGTAGTAAATGTTTCTTTTGTGAATTCTTCATTGACACAATTATTCAACCCCTTAAAGACTACCACTCTGAAGAACAGAGGTTCATTCAAGTGTTTTCAATCAGGTATTGAAAACACCTGTGGATGTCACGGAGCAGCAATAAAGTATAATAAGCACCAATTAGGCAGCTTTAAAATGACTGTGATACTCAGCTCCTTCTAGACATTTACTGGTGGTTACACACGTGGTGAAGTCAAGAGAATGGTCCAGGAAGACAAGAGAAGAGGTGATTACTCTTCACAGGAAGGGCAATGGCTATAAGAAGATTGCAAAGATGTTAAACATACCAAGAGAGACCATAGGAAGCATCATTCGCAAATTCAAGGCAAAGGGCACTGTTGAAACGCTACCTGGTCGTGGCAGAAAGAAGATGCTGACTTCGACTGCTGTGCGCTACCTGAAGCGTAGAGTGGAGAAAAGTCCCGTGTGACTGCTGAGGAACTGAGAAAAGATTTGTCAGATGTGGTACTGAAGTTTCAGCTCAGACAATACGGCGCACACTGCGTAATGAAGGCCTCCATGCCAGAACTCCCAGGCGCACCCCCTTGCTGTCTCCAAAGAATAAGAAGAGTCGACTGCAGTATGCCAAAAGTCATGTGGACAAACCACAGAAGTTTTGGGATAGTGTTCTGTGGACTGATGAAACAAAATTAGAACTGTTTGGGCCCATGGATCAAGGCTATGTTTGGAGGAGAAGAACAAGGCCTATGAAGAAAAGAACACCTTGCCTACTGTGAAGCATGGCGGGGGGTCAATCATGCTTTGGGGCTGTTTTGCTTCTGCAGGTACAGGGAAGCTTCAGCGTGTGCAAGGTACCATGAATTCTCTTCAGTACCAGGAGATATTGGATGACAATGTGATGCAGTCCGTCACAAACCTGAGGCTTGGGAGACGTTGGACCTTTCAACAGGACAATGATCCCAAGCATACCTCCAAGTCCACTAGAGCATGGTTGCAGATTAAAGGCTGGAACATTTTGGAGTGGCCATCGCAGTCACCAGACTTAAATCCGATTGAGAACCTCTGGTGGGACTTAAAGAAAGCAGTTGCAGTGCGCAAGCCTAAGAATGTGACTGAACTGGAGGCTTTTGCCCATGACGAATGGGCGAAGATACCCGTAGATCGCTGCAAGACACTTGTGTCAAGCTATGCTTCACGTTTAAAAGCTGTTATAAACTGTAAAAGGATGTTGTACTAAGTACTAAGATTGAATGTCACTTGGGGGTTGAATAAAACTGATAATGATGTGAGCACAGAAAAGACATTTGTGGTTATTTCATTATAAATGTTATGTTATATTTGTCTGACCTACACGTGCCTCTTTGATTTAATTGTAAGCAAGATGACTGAATGATCAAAATCAATGTCAAACTGGCCAAAACACTCAATTTCAGTGGGGGTTGAATAATTTTGAACACAACTGTAAATGCTTAGGCCTTTATTTTGTGAAGTAAATTCAACATTTTTTTAAGAGATTAGGATTAAAAATTTGCAAAAAGTTGTTGTGCCCTTTTCCTGAGATATACTGTGTATATATATATATATATATATATATATATAGATCTGTATGAATATAAATTTGATAGGCTGTGTTAGTCCAGATGCCAAAATCACGAGTATAGCAGTACATAGTGATACCTTTTTTTATTGGACTAACGTTACATTTAAAAGAAAGGAAGAGAGGAACTCTCGAAAGCTTGTCTTTTAAATGTAACGTTAGTCCAATAAAAAAGGTATCACTACGTACTGCTATACTCGTGTATGAAATATGAAACATGGAAATTATTATTTTACCTCTATTTGTTGTGTTCATAAGGTCATGGGAGAAAACAAATAAAGAGGCACCTCTTTGGAGAGGAGATCTGGAAAAAAGGTTTCGCTAGCCCAAGAGAAAATGACGTGGAATTTTCAGCTAAACACTTTAGGACCATATGGGTTAATGAAGGGTTTGAAATGACCCATTTTCTATAGAGACTTTCTGGAAATTAGTGTAGAATTGTAGTCTAAAAGATGGGTACTATTTTGGGAGCATTATATTTATTTATTTATTAATTCGGATCTACTGAAAGTAGACAATGTGATATTATATATTAAAAAGAATTTCTGTTTCTCACTGGATAACCCTGTTTTTTTTTCTTTATATGGAAATCCTTTTCGATATAACTGCAAGGATATATTATCGTAACGATAAGAAAGAGAAACCGAAAGTGGAAGTCTAAAAATGAACATGCAGGGACGAAGCAAAGAAAATAATGTGTATGCTCAGAAGGGCCATTTAGGACAACAAAGGCACACGCATGGGATGACGTCAAGGACGTACAAGCAGAAAATGGAAAATGAGGAACAAAAGGAGCTTCTGACCTGGAAGTGAAGGGAACCATCAGGATGCAACACAGCGGATTGTAATGAATGTCATTAAGGAGACTATATTTTTAGACATTTAGTTAGAGGAAAGCATTGAAGCCAACTGAGGAAGTCAGACGGAAGTCCGTGGAAACGCGTCTTGGCCATGTTTATTTTATACACTTATTTTACTTTATTTGGAAATAGCTATTTATTATAAAATTAAATTTGTGTGGACGAACATTGCTTGAAGAACCGGGTTGTTATACTGGAAAGGAGGAAAAGTGACATTGAAAATTTCACTCAAGCAGTTATGCAGGACAGCCCCTGTCACCTTAGGCTCTCAATCACGTGAGTTCTTTGATATATAGAACTTGGAAATAGAATGAGCTGTACTATTAATTCTTATTCATGGTAGGGGGCAATACGAACTGATCTTGTAAAAAGAGGGGAGCCCATCCCGAGTGAGAAAGTGGATGCTGCGCATGAACACTGAGCTAGCCCTGTGACTTAGGGTGCTCGGAATATAGGGAGTGCATTTCTTATTACTGCAAAAGTGTACTATTTTATGTGCATATATGCTGCGCAATGGTGTGCCATATTTTGTTTTAAAAGTTATCTATAGAAGATTCACACCGACAGTGGTTATATATGAAGATACATACTGTTTCATACTACCTCACAATTGGTTGGTGGATCCCACTGCAGGTGGTGGGATCTAGATATATGTTTGCGCTCTCCACATTTTTGTGTATTACAAAAGAAAAAAGAATAAGAGAAATGTTCTCATTCTGTTTATTTTAGGTTGCTGATATCTTACATGTGCTCAGGGGCAGACTGACAAGACTCAGGGCCCCACGGACCAAATAAAACAAGACCCCTCCCACCAGACTCCACCCATGGAGTCATACGCGCCCCGGCCCGAGATGTCCGCAAGCTCACTCTCGTGCAGCGCCGCCGATGAATCAGAGGGAGTCTAGTAACTGTTTCTTCCCAGTCTCACTCTGCACCCGGTGAGAAGAAGCAGCAGATCTCTCTGCCTTTTCCACCTCAGGATAAGTAGTGAGTATGGGATAATGGGGGGAGGGGGGCTAGGAGAATGAAAAATTAGCTTTGAGTAGATGTTATTTCACAGTGAAATACCATCACCTGTGTGGAAGTGCAGGTTACTTTGGAATAGTCAGAGCTTCCACGCGTAGCTCACACTTAACGTCTCCCATAAGAAATATACTAGATGTCATTGTACAGTAACCTCACGCAGGACAACGCTACATTAAAGCCGAAAGCGAATGGAATGTCATTTTGTGTCGATAAGATAACTACAGGAGACGTTATGTGTAAGGTTTCCTGTAGTTAGCTTATTGACAATTCTGGAATATTATCCCAAGTTGGCTCCACCAAGCTCACCTTAGCTTTGCGTGTGGCTCAGGCTGGCTGTGGCTGGTGAAACTGGCTGGCATTGGTTTGGCTGGACTTTGTGGCCCTGGTGTGCTGGCAGGCATGGGTCTGGCTGGTCTTGCTGTCATTGGCACAGGCAGAGGCGGCTCCAGATATGTTGATGACTTCGGCAAATCTTAGTTATGTGGTCCCACAGGGCCAACGAGCAGCCTCCTCTCTGATGATTTACAGGGGCCCCAAACCTGGCAGCATGCCAAGCTATAGTCAGGGGCCCCTCACATGGCCATGATCGGCAGGAGGAGCATGAAGGGCCCGGTCAACAATTGAGGCTGCACTGCAGTTGTGGTGCTGAGTGGGATGAATGCAGGGCCACACCTTGAGCCCCTTCACAATCCTGGCGCCACGTGCAGGTGGCACATGATGACGTCAGCTCAGTCATGTGATGCAACGTCACATGTGCGCCTGCACCTCTGCACTCTGACTCACATAGACTGAGTGGTGTGTGGAGGAGCTCCTGCGGCAGCCTGCTGCCTGCCGCGCAATCCTTTACAAATCGCGATGACTGCCCAGCTGCACTGCAGTCACCGTGATTTGTGCTATTTCGGGTTGAATACCAGCAGGCACGGCCCTGGGCCCTCGGTCCGGGTCCGATATGCCCAACTGGTCAGTCCGCCCCTGCATGTGCTATGTTTTTTCTCTTGTATGTTTTAGTTTAAAAATATTTTATTCTATTCGTGTCACTGGGTGTGTCCATTTTGAGTTGTAACCTGCACTCCCCCAGCTTTACACACACTGTGTGATGAATCCGCTGAAGTATTGGCAGACAACAAGGAGCTTGACAAGAACAGACTTTACTCAGCAGCATCCATTTTACAATGACTGCCACTCCCCGCCCCCTGATCACATGACTGTTAACTGTTTCCTAACATGCAGAATGAACTAGGCATAACTATAATACACTTAATACATAACATGAAGCATACACATCATTACATCTTCCCCTTCAAGTATAAACGCTTAATATGATACAAAGTCTTTCCATAGTTTTGGTTTAAAAGCTCGACCATAGCGAGAGAAAGTAACCGCTGGCTCACTATCCGTAGAATCGATGTCCAATTGAGAGTTATCATTATCATTATCACAAGATGATACACTTATGCTGTCCTCAACGTCCTCAATAGACATTATATCCATGTCCAGGAATTCCGTACTGTCTTCATTTTGCTCCTTATTTTCATTGTCGTTTGGTTGCCCCAGTGGAGTATCCGAGGCAGTGTCTGGGCGAAGATGACGCCTGTTTCGTCTGAGTTGAGATCCACACTCCGTTTCAATCACATATGATCTCGGAGAATCGGCTTCATTGACAATGCGAGCAGGTTCCCATGTATCTCCAGTGACTCTGTGCCTCACAGCTTGCCCAGCCCTGAGAGGATGAAGCGACTTGGTATTTTTATCAAAATACAGTTTTTGTTTTTTCACGTTAATGTTCCTCTGACCTGCTACCTGTTTCTGTGGGATAGAGTGAGGCTGTAACTTATGTGGAGCAATAGGTACTGTGGTCCTCAGCGCTCTACCCATTAGCAACTGTGCGAGTGAACATAAACCGTCCATGGGTGTTGCACGATAGTTTAACAGGCCGAGGCACACATCCTGACCTGATGATTGAGCTTTCTGTATAATAGATTTGGCTATGCCAACATACTTCTCAGCTAACCCATTGGCCTGTGGGTGATATGGACTGGTGGGTATGTGCCGGACACCCCAGTCACGGAAAAAACACTGGAATTCAGAACACGAAAATTGTGGGCCATTATCGAACACAAGTTCTTCGCACACTCCATGTCTTGAAAGTATTGTTTTGAGAGCCCATATGACTGTTGATGCTGTTAGATTTTTCAGCTGCACCAGCTCAAAGTATTTGCTGTAATAATCTACTAGTATCAGGTAGTGATTGGCCTCGAAATGGAAAATATCTGTGGCCAGTCTCTGCCATGCCCTTGATGGAGAATTCCACGGTGTGAGAGGTTCCTTTGCATTGTTCTTTTGAAATGTTTGGCAGGTTTCACATTTCTTCACAAGTGACTCAATATAAAGGTCCAATTTAGGCCAGTAAATAACCTCCCGTGCTCTGCGCTTACACAGGGTGATGCCCAAATATCCCTGGTGAATTTGGTCCAGTACTTCTGCCTGCTGTGCCTTAGGAATAAGAATACGGTCTCCCATGAATATGATATCAGTATGAATGGATAGTTCATTTCTCACAGGCCAGAATCCCTGCAGCTCAGGACAAAGTTTCTTTAGTTTTTCTGGCCAGCCATTGCACATGACACGTATGAGTTTTTCTAGTACTTTATCCTGCTTGGTATCTTGTCTTATCATCTCCTGTCGTACATCAGATATTGGAATATTCACTGTACCGTATGTACCTGTTCTTCCAAGTCAGGTTCATCTCTGGCTTCATGACCATCTGGAAACACCCTGGACAATGTGTCAGCCATTGGAATTTCCTTTCCAGGCTTATATTTCACCATGAGATCGTATCGCTGTAATTTCATATCCATCCTCTGCAAGCGTGGAGGTACAGAAGAGAGCGGCTTCTGCAAGATGTATTCCAATGGCTTGTGGTCTGTTTCCACAACCACAGGTCGCCCATATATGTACTGGTGAAATTTCTCGCATCCATTCTGTCACGGAGCTGACATCTGGCTCTCCTCAGAGAGCCACAAGGAACTGACTCTGCTCCAATTTTAAAGACAATTTTTTCCTTTCTTTCGGTTTTGCGTTTAAATACTGAATGGACAATCTCTGTATGTTATTACTCATGTGGTTTTATGACGTGTGGTGTATTTAAAATGTATCTTCTATTGTGTGAGTGTAGATTCAGATGTAGAAAACTGTATGTATGTGATTTGCTCCAGTCTCCATTTGGTCCAGCCCAGCATGGGTCCCAAGGACAAAGGACCGCATGGCCCCAAGATGGAGGATACAGCAAAACAGCTGATTGGAGGCTTTTTCCAAGACCTTGTCTGCCTAATCCCCTGGACAATGGGGGAGTCTGAAAGGGACCTGATAGGGAACAGGAGGCTGGGATAGGAGCCAATCAGTGCTGGTTGTGTGGGTTGGGGAGTTGGTAATCTGTGTGTGTGAAGTTGTATAAATGACCCTGTTGAAACCCCTAAATAAAGCAATTCACTGTTTTAAGACATACAGCTCATCTGGTGTTTTAGTTCAGAGCAAATCACATTCACCACGGAAGACACTCAGCGGTCTTCTGAAACGCTACCTAACCCAGAAGAGGAACATCAAATTGACCCCAGACTGCACCACTTGCTTACAGCGGTCCCTAACAACACCAAAGCCATTCCCAACACCCAGGACCAGCGGATCAGGCTGCTCAGGATGCCAAGTGCCGAGCCACTCGGTAGTCGGGCTGATCCACAGCAGGGGCATCTGGAGAGCAGGACAGTCGACGGATGACCATCCCGTCACACATTCCCAATGGTCAACATCTCCTTCTCAATCTGAGCATAGTTGGCTTGTGTTGTAGTCAGCGCACGTGAAGCATATGCCACAGGATGTCCTTGTTGAATCAGTACAGCACCTAACCCAAACTGAGATGCATCCACCTGAAGCGTAGTGTCACAGTTTACGTCAAAATATTTTAGTATTGGCCCTGGATGTTTAGTGATCACTTTTTTCACTTTGTCAAAAGTCTTCTCCATGTTTGCATCCCGAGACCACATAGCATCCTTCTGTAGCAAAGCACGTAATGGTGCTCTCTGCTGAGCCAGACCTTGGGAGAATTTGGATAGATAGTTGAAAATGCCCAAAGACGTCTCCAGTTCCTTTCTGGAAGTTGGGGCCTTCATATTAATAACTGCTGTTATCTTCTTTGGATCAGGCTTCAAACCCTCTTTGGTTAGTATGTGTCCAAAATATGTATCTTCATCTACTCCAATTTGCATTTTGTTTGGATTGAGTTTCAGATTTTTCTCACAACATCGTTGGAGTAAAGCAGTGAGGTTTTTATCATGTTCTATACGATCCTTTCCATAGACCAACAAATCATCAATTATTACTTCCACGCCATGTAGACCATCAATCAATTAAAGTATGTCATCCTTTGACAAACTGCTGTGCCCACCATCCACAGTCATTATAATCTGTACAAGACCAATCTCTTTACTTGTTTTTAGACCTAATACTGCTGGGGCTTGTGTGTCGATCACAAATAGTTGTAAAAGTTGTTCAGATCCCTTGTGAGAACATATGACATTACAGCGACCCATTACTTTAAGCTTTTCGCCACCATATCCCATCAGTTTTGGTAGGTCCTGAGTTTCCAGAGGGCATTCATTCCTGAGGTATTCCAGGTATACGTGGCTTGGCACACAATTCACTTGTGCTCCTGTGTCTATTTTAAATTTGACTGGAGTTTTGTCAGCACCTAGATGTAAGGGTACATTAGCTTTATCTGCAAACTGATGTGATTTCTGTACTGCTGCAAGGTATATCGATGTGCAATCTGAGTCTGACCCTGCATTGTCGTCATTATTCTCTATGGCATGTACAGCATGTATTTGTGTCTTTGCAGTGTGTGAAAACCCATTACATACCCTGGCAAAATGTCCCTTTTTCTTGCATTTATTGCATGTCTGCCACCTTGCAGGACACACAGCCTCTTTATTGTGCATGTTTCCACAATAGTCACAGGTTGCAGGTATGTTATTTTTCCCAGTGACGTACTTGCTTTTGATCCCTTTGTGTCTTCTTTCTTGCCAGTATCTGCTGCTTTGATTTTCTATAGCATTGATCTGGTGCACACATCATTACACACTGTGTGACATTGAGTATAGAATGTGCTGTACGGGTCTGAAGTTATGGAAACCAACTCACATTGTATTGTGTGGGATGTATTCAAAGGACACCACCAGGAAGTAGATTATAAATCCTTTAAACTCCCAGTCGCAAACATCACAATAAACCCCCTGTAGCCTTATCGAAACATTAACTCCTCCACCCTCATTGTCTCTTAAATGCTGCAGAAGCTGCACTACAGCTGTAAAGTAAACCCTTTGCACAGATTGATAAATGTTGCATAATGGGAAAATCCTCAAAACAGGAGATAAAAACCTAAATTTTACCTTTTTACATACTTTTTACTTCAAACACACAACAAAAAAAGCAGCACATGTTTTAGAAGGTGGGTTTCTTTGTAATGCACAAGTAACCTAGTTGCAACTTGTGTTACTTTTAGGCTGGGTTCACACCTGAGCGTTTTTAATATGCGCGTTTTACGTAGCACGCGTGTTTTTTTTTATTGACTATGGAGGCATCCAATGAAAAATATGTCCTGTCTTATTATGGTGGTGTCCTATGAAAAAGACTTCCTGAGGGTCCAGAGAGAAACATGGAGATCTGCAGAGCATGACGAACTACAGCAGTAGTCGCAGCTGCGCTTCTAATTCGCTTGAGGAGAAGGAGACAGATGAAGAGAAGGAGGTTTTGGGTCCATCCGGTGATTGCAAACCGACAACAACGAGGTCAGGTCTGGGCCATGTACGTTACCCTTCGGGCACATCCGGAGAAGTTCTTCCAGTACACCTGCATGTCCCTAAATAGGTTAGTAATGTACCATGCTTATTGTTGTTGCCTCCCACATGATAGTACCATCATAGATTTGATTGGGAAACAGGCGGGATAGCAAGATAGAAAGTAAAGCTAGCATCAAATTAACCTTTTCCTTTTCAAGATTCTCTCCCTACCGGCCCCTCTTGTAGACTTAGGGCTTGTTCACACCAAGCGTTGAGCAGGTGCAGAGCGGTTGCAGACCGGATCAAAACTGCGTCCAATGTATTGCTATGGTATTTTTAGCACCAGTTCACATTGCAGCGTGCGGTTGCAGAGCAGGTCCAGAGCAGGTAAAAAAACTGCAGCAAGCCCTATTTTATCTGCTCTGGACCGCATCAAAACCGCATCAGCAACGATTTTACATGTGAAACAAGGTCAGAGGAAGCGGGAAATAATCAGAACAGCTAACGAAAGGTCAGAGGTCAAAGGAAATGACCCCATTACATTGTTAACTTCCTGGGAAAAAAAACCCTGCGTCAAAACCGCATCAAAACCTGTGCAGAAACCTGAGCAGATCTGCTCTGCATTTGGTGTGAACAAGGCCTTAAGGACACCTTCCACAACCTGAAACCTCAGCTGTGGGACGTTGTGACTAAATTCTACAAAATGACATGGTACTGGAAGTTTCACTTTTTTTGTCCTTATGTCAGATTTGTGCTTCAGTATGCGACTCTTTACTTTTTGTGTGGTCTCTCCTAAATATATTAACCCACAAGGGCATTTGAGTAGATATACTCTGATCCCCCTTAAATTCCACTGTATGTAAGGGAGAAACGCGTTCTGGTTTGTTTTGTTCTAAAATTTGTTTTATGGAATAAACCTTTTTAAGGAAACATTGCCTGCTGTTCAACGCATTACTGAAGCTACACCTGCAACCAAAGGAGATCGATGAAGGAGTTTTGGTGGGGTACTTATAATAACCCACAGGGCAAAAGACAAACATTAAAAAATGGCAAAAGACAATGAAAATGGCAAAAGACAAACATTAAAATGTATTAAGGATATAATGAATATACAGAGTGACAGGATATGTTTCTTAAATGAATGTGAAAGAGTTACATGATCTTTATTATGTGTCATATGTGCTTATATATCATTTATAAAACATAATAACCATTAGGTTACTCTTTATATAATATATTTTTCTTCATAAATTAATTTTCTGATACTTAATGCACAGAGTTACATGACAGTTATTTAGTGTGGTTTGTGAATGTGGATACAATTTCAATAACAAAATTGTGTTTTTTGTTATTTTTATCAGTCAGATAACAGTTTGTAGCTTTATCCGGGTAATCTTCCGAATTCAGTCAACTGTAACCTGCTGAAAACTCAAGAAAAGCGGAGAACCCAGAGGCGTTTGGATATTTTACAGATTACCTGGATAAAGTCTGATGTTTCATTGCACATCACACTTTATCCAGCAGCACTCGGGTAATGTGCGAATTACCCAGTTAAAACAGAGCAGAAAACCGGAGTAACCAGAGCCCTCTGGATACTTTTCAGATTACCCGGGTAAAGTCAGAAATCTCGTTTCGGACTTTTGCTAATGACTCCTATGCTTTTGAATGCTTAATATGACTGCACTGTAATATGTCAGCGTGTGTGTTTATATAAATATATATATATATATAGTTTTTGTATATATTTATAGGATATATGTATTAAGTGTGTGTGTGTTTCTCTCCATATGTATTCAGTCCTGTGCTGGTAGACCTAATTGCTACTCTGTATATATGTATGCATATTTTTCTCTATGTATTCAGTTTATGTGTAGCTAGGCACATTTGCCACTGCTCAATTTACCTTCAAACCATTTGTTCTTAACTATCCCCCCCCCCGTCTGAACCACTGAGTTTACGAATTTTATTGCACCCCAAACCCCCTCTGATCTTATGTGTCGTCTTTTGGTTTTTTTCTTTTTCTTTTCTCAGCAAGCATTCTTTCATCGCTTCCTCACCCATCAGACTTAGGCAGCAACTCATTCTGGCTTCTCCTGGACTTTGTTTGTTGCTGGGTTCTATCGTCCACCGAGCTCTCCAGTGCACTCCCTCTCTGACATATCTCAAATCCTTAATAACCTACTTGCCCAAAACCAAAAAAGTGAACTGCTTGTCCTCGGCGATTTTAATACAGATTGGCTAAATCCTAAAAACAATAAACACTGCACACTGTTTAAAACTTTGCAGCTAACTCAATTAATCTCCTCCCCCACTCGCATTAATATGAAAAGCCCTAACCATACCTTGCTGGACTGGATTCTTACCTCATCTCCTGATAGAATACAGGAGGCAGGCATTCTTGCTAATAGCTTTAGTGACCATTGTCTAGTGTACTGCGTGCGCAAAATAAAGGCCTTGAAATCTCCCCCAAAGGTAATAACCACCAGGTCTTTCAAGAAATTTATTCTTGAATCCTTCCTAAGTGATCTCAAACAGCTCCCCTGGTACAGGCTAAACCTAATCCCAGACCTAGACTGTGCAGTTGAATACTTTCAGTCTGAGCTCCTGCAAGTCTGGAATTCCCATGCCCTGCTGCATAAAGAGCGAGTCAAAGGGACCCATCTCCCCATGGTTACAGCTGATCTTACACTAATGTACCAGCTTAGAGATTCACTATGGTCAAATTTCAAGAGTACTGGTTCCATGAACGATCACTACAAATACCGAAAATGCCGGAATGAATGCACAAAACAAACAAAAATGGCCAAAGCCCATTACTTCAATGAAAACCTAAACAATAACATATCAAACCCTAGAAACTTTTGGAGAACCATAAGTAACATACAAGCACCCCAGTCCACTCCCAGCCAGCTGCTGTCAAAGTAAACAACCAAACCCTGCAACACCCCCTAGATGTAGCAAATGCCTTTAATGATTATTTTGTTGGATGCACCACCACTTTGATTGCCAAGCTAGGAAATGACATGCAATCAGAGAGGCCTCATGCAGGTCAGGCCCCTCCAACTGTGCAAAGTCCCTGTATCAGACAGGAATTCAGTTTTAGACCAGTGCCTGTCAGTGTAGTTACTAAACTTCTCCGTAAGCAAAAAATGAAATACCAGTCTGGACCTGATCAAATACCAGCAATGCTGCTGAAAATCAGTGCACCAGCAATTGCAAATCCTGTCGCAACCCTAATAAATGAATCACTGGTGACTGGATACACACCCAAACTCTGGAAGACTGCGAGAGTGGTAAATATCCATAAAAGTGGTGACAGTACTTTGGTATCTGTGAAGGAATGGCTCAGCACCCTCAGCCAGAGATGGGTTTTCAGGACACTGTTATTTAATGAACATGTGTTTGTGCCGTTGCACCAACGTCCCTGCCTTCTAGCTGACCGAAGAATGACCTGTAAACAAAAGTGTTGTTGTGTAATGAATGCCGTTTCAAATTTGCCGCCTTTTTTTTGCCGCCTTATTTTTGAATCAGACCAGCTGGTCCCGAATCGGCAACGCCCCGATGCACTTTAAGCCAATGATACCTGTGGGGGCGGGCCGGGGGTTTTCCATGTGGAGCTCAGGTTGAAAGTATAAATACAGATGTTGTTCTGAATAAAAGTGTCTTTGGTTTGAGTTCATGCAGCTGCGTCTCGTGTCTCTGTTTGCCAAGCGTGCCTGACATCCCTCGTGGTTCAGCACCCCGGACGAAATACAATTCTATCGTGCGCCGCTGCTGCGCGATCCGAATACTCCTAGCCGACTGAACGTGTCCAGCTGACTACCGGGAGATCCGAGAATTCGTACCTTGTAACGTGTGGGCGCTTCGACCGCCGCACGATCCGACTCCTGCTGTCGAACGAATTAAGCTGTCTCTAGTGAGGGTGAGATCCGAACAGGTCGGTGCCGTGCCGCGGATGTTTCTTCGACCACTGGGCGATACGAATACCCAGACGATCGATCGTCAACTAACTCGCTAGTGGAAGATCCGAATCTTCGCAGAATCAAGCCGTTCCGATCTACGACCGTAAAGGTCTGCGTACAGATCCGTGGCCAGCTGCTCGAGACGCTGAGTGACACTTCTCAGTAGTCGGGCTAGGTACACATCAAGGTCCCCTTGACTGCGTGGGTCATCTAGATCACAAACACATACCCGGCCGCTCGAGACGCCGAGTGCCACAACCTTGGTAGTCGGGCGGGGAAGAATCAAAACGAAGGGGGAACACACCTGCAGATTAGAGCACACCCGCAGGCGGATGATAACATCAGGTTCCGTCACACTGGTGGCAGCGGTGGGATAGCTCTCTGCACCCCCCCCCCAAGAAGACCCGCAACATGTTGGTGTACGATCACTACACCAGGGACACCCTGCGTGTCATGATGGAGGACCGGGGAGGAACACCGGGTAACAAAAAGAAGAAAACCATAATTAAAGAACTGACCAGGATGGATCAGGACAGGGCGACGACACCCGTACTCACCCCTGTCCTCGCAGAGGAAGCGGAAAGTACCTTCAGCCGAAGGGCGCGGCAGCGGATCGCCCTGCTCGGAGCTGCCCCATCGGAGGCTGAGATAACAAAGGCGATCCAGAGACCCAGCAGGAAGAAGAACAAGAAAAGGAGCGTCAGCACGAGCTGCGATTGGCAGCGCTCCGTGAGACAAAGATTGAACATTTTGCCCCTGACCCTTATCCGTAGACCCCTGGGATGAGGAGTACAGCTCGACTGGAGCTTCACCCTGGAATTCCGCACCCCCCAGCGATACCCCGTACGGGACTTACAGCTCGACTGGAGCCTGTATTGGGGAACCCGCACAGCCCAGCGGACCTTGGATAGAGACTTACAGCCCGCCTGGAGTTACATCCGAGGACGCCACATTCCCCGTCGAGAACGAACATGGAGGGCGAATTTCTGAGAAGACTGCAGGAGAGCCTGGATCAGTATTTCGGGTCCATGGTGGAGCCCACGGGGCTTGAGTGGCGGGACGAGGTCCGCCAAGAACTTCAGGATGAGGCGCTGCCCCCTGAAAGAAATTGCGAGTTTTGGGAGCCCGAGATGTTCCCATGGTCCCTATCGGATGACAGTAGAGGAGCTGGCCGGTCGGAAGAGGCACAGCAGGTGCCAAGTGTCCAGGATGGGCCGTGTGAGGGGCCCGAGGGTCCCGGAGGAAATGGTCCTCCCAAGCCACCAGAAGACACGGCGGCCGTGTCCGCGGGTCCAGCAGAAGAGCTGGCCACGGGGCAGAGCGCCGCTGGCCTCTGCCCACTCCCCGTCTGCCCTGAGGAGCCGCAGGATTTCTCCGTGCTGGCGACCCCGCAGCCATCGTTCCCTGATCCCCTGGATGTCAGTGTTGCATCCCACCCCCCAGCAGAAGAGCTGGCAACGGGGCAGAGCGCCGCTGGCCTCTGCCCACTGTCCGAATGCCCTGAGGAACAGCCAGGTTCACCCCAGCTGTTCGGCCCGCAGCCGTTGTTCTTCCCCGACCCCCGCAAGTTGTGCCTACATCCAACTCCCCAGTGGAAGAGCTGGCCACGGGGCAGAGCGCCGCTGGCCTCTGCCCACTCCCCGTCTGCCCTGAGGAGCCGCAGGATTTCTTCGTGCTGGCGACCCCGCAGCCGTTGTTCCCTGTTCCCCTGGATGTCAGCGTTGCATCCAACCTCCCAGCGGAAGAGCTGGCAACGGGGCACTGCGGCCGCTGGCCTCTGCCCTTTCCCGACTGTCCTGAGGAGCAACAGGGGTTTTCCGAGCCGGTGACCCGCAGCTGTTGTCCTCACCCGACCCTCCGAAAGTTGTTTCAGAATCCACCCCCGCAGCAGCAGAGCTGCCCACGGGACAGAGCGCCGCTGGCCTCTGCCCACTCGCTGCCGTATGCCTTGAGGAGCAGCCTGATTCACCCCGACGGCTTTGCTGGCCGCCATGGTACGTCCTTGGGATGGAGGAAACATCCTCCCACCAGGGGACACACACCAGCTGACGCGCTGGCCGCAGGGCAGAGCCTGCTTCCGCTCTGCCCATTCCCACAGCCCTTTGGCCCAGAGGCCCCGCGCAGCCACGATTCCCCTCTGCGGCTGGCCCGGGTACTCGGGGCGCGTGCAGTTAGCACCTGTTTTCCCCGGGTGCGAGATAGTCCCGGAGGGGGCACAGGGGGTGCTCCTCCCCGGCCACAGGACCCTTTTGCCGAAGGGGGTAACCCCAAACCCGCGTGGCCTCCACCCACTTGGTACGGCCGCAGGGCCAACTGGAGAAGCCTGGTGGCTCGGCCTCTCCCAACTGACTATGGACCTGAGAGCACCGACTTCCCGGTACGACCCGTTGGGGTCCAACCGGGTTCGTCGGACTTTGGGGAGGGGGAGGAATGTGAAGGAATGGCTCAGCACCCTCAGCCAGAGATGGGTTTTCAGGACACTGTTATTTAATGAACATGTGTTTGTGCCGTTGCACCAACGTCCCTGCCTTCTAGCTGACCGAAGAATGACCTGTAAACAAAAGTGTTGTTGTGTAATGAATGCCGTTTCAAATTTGCCGCCTTTTTTTTTGCCGCCTTATTTTTGAATCAGACCAGCTGGTCCCGAATCGGCAACGCCCCGATGCACTTTAAGCCAATGATACCTGTGGGGGCGGGCCGGGGGTTTTCCATGTGGAGCTCAGGTTGAAAGTATAAATACAGATGTTGTTCTGAATAAAAGTGTCTTTGGTTGAGTTCATGCAGCTGCGTCTCGTGTCTCTGTTTGCCAAGCGTGCCTGACATCCCTCGTGGTTCAGCACCCCGGACGAAATACAATTCTATCGTGCGCCGCTGCTGCGCGATCCGAATACTCCTAGCCGACTGAACGTGTCCAGCTGACTACCGGGAGATCCGAGAATTCGTACCTTGTAACGTGTGGGCGCTTCGACCGCCGCACGATCCGACTCCTGCTGTCGAACGAATTAAGCTGTCTCTAGTGAGGGTGAGATCCGAACAGGTCGGTGCCGTGCCGCGGATGTTTCTTCGACCACTGGGCGATACGAATACCCAGACGATCGATCGTCAACTAACTCGCTAGTGGAAGATCCGAATCTTCGCAGAATCAAGCCGTTCCGATCTACGACCGTAAAGGTCTGCGTACAGATCCGTGGCCAGCTGCTCGAGACGCTGAGTGACACTTCTTCAGTAGTCGGGCTAGGTACACATCAAGGTCCCCTTGACTGCGTGGGTCATCTAGATCACAAAACACATACCCGGCCGCTCGAGACGCCGAGTGCCACAACCTTGGTAGTCGGGCCGGGGGAAGAATCAAAACGAAGGGGGAACACACCTGCAGATTAGAGCACACCCGCAGGCGGATGATAACATCAGGTTCCGTCACAGTATCCAACTACCGTCCGATATCGTTGCTCCCTGCAGAGTCAAAAATCTTTGAAAAATGCGTCACACAATTACGTGATTATTATCAATATTGGAACTACTTAACCCCGGATCAATCAGGCTTTCGTCCAAATCACTCAACTACAACCGCCCTTTTAAAAGTCTGCAATGATATCCAAGCTAGGATGGAACAAGGAAAGCTAACTGGAGCCATCTTCCATGATTTTGCCAATGCCTTTGACACGGTAGACCATGGCATCTTGTTAGAAAAACTTAAAAACTCTGGCATTGGTGATCGCACGCTAACCTGGTTTCAATCATATGTATCCGACCGATCACAATGTGTGTCAATTTCTGGCAGCTCCTCCCTCCCACTCCCAGTCACTTGCGGTGTACCCCAAGGCTCAATAATAGGCCCCACGCGGGGCTAGAATCTGACAATAAATTTTATTAGTATTGTTTCAGTGTCGTATTTACCTATCTAATAAAAAACATATAGGTGTAGGCTGAAAACTGCTCTTGTTGTTAAATTTCCCAATAAATATACTAACAAGTATATAATAAGCCGAGGGGCAGTATATTGGGGGGAAAAAATGGGAAAGGTAATGCAGAATGTTGATTAGCGGTTAGTTGCATCGAAAACCACCAATGATAAAGGCGAAGAAACAATGTATTTAGATGTCCAGATGTCCGGTCTAAATGCTGATAGTGTATATAACGTGATGGGGTACAGAGACCAATGGAATTAGTGGGTCGGTCTGGTACGGCAAACCTGTAGGTAACACTAATTGATGTTGGCAACTATAACAATTTTTAACTACCTTGAGAGACAGCGGAGCTCTGGAAAGAAATACACAGAGGAGGGGCCAGTATTAGCCAGGCGATCGATCGGGTCAATTGGCAAAGGGGCTATTGAATTAACGGTGCATTATTAGAACACATAAACCAATTGACACGGCAGACCCATCATCATTAACCATATGATAACTGGAGTAGTTGAGTAAATAGTTCTCTCTTAGCGGCTATTTGGATTCTAAAAAGGCATCCGCAGGGGAAAAATACAGCAATGACCAGCCAAGCAATTAATGAGCCGATAAAGACGAACGGACAAAGGATTGTTAATATATTAGAGATATATGATAGTAGTCATAAACAATAAGAGCCAACAATAGAGGTCATTAGAGATAGTAATGACAAAAAAAACCTTTATACACTGTTAACTTGAATTTACCAAAATTGGTGATCATGAAAAAAACAGTACCAGATGAACAGGCGATTTAGTAAGCTAGTTAGCAACAAGGCCAATAAATTACAAGTGTATTAAATATGCATATAAGCGATTTAACGCGGCAAGCCTGTCATTAGGACTGTATGTGTAAGGTTAGTAGTTATACCAGGAGTTAGATATCATCTCTTAACAGCGTCTTTGATACCAGGGAATAATTCACAAGGGAGGAAATCAGCAATGAACGGCTGAACAATTAAGAAGGGATGACCAGGTAATTGACAGTATATTGATAGGTAACCGCTAATAATAAGAGACAAACAGTTTGTCATTAGGGTGATAGTACCGGAAAGACTCTTTACATGCTATTTGTTAGCGATAGATTTGCTGCACAGAATCGATCATGAAAAACCGTCACTTTTACAGAGTGTAAATAGGCTCACAATAATCAAAATATATCAGAGATAGAAGGTAGCAGGCTATAGGACATCTAATCTATACCTCAGTGGTTCGAGCCACCTACATAACCGCCAAAGATAGATAGCTAGGGAGTAGGAGTAGAAATTCGACAATTAAAGGTTTAGACAAACTGTTAAAAAATAGGCATTGCTCTCAACGCGTTTCGCTGTTTAACACAGCTTCATCAGGAGTGAGAGGACCACCCTTCCTCTACCTCTATAAATAATGGTCTCACTTAAGGTGAATTAATGTACATCTGTGCAGATTGATTTGTAAATCCTTAGTTCCGGAGTTGCGTGCGCAACCGTTTGTTTATACCTATCAGGCTCGCCGAATGGCTAATCAGTGTTGCTGAAAAATCTGATTTAAGGCACACAGTGTAGAAAAATATGTGCCGAAAAGTCGGATATGAGCGGAATGGTAGTATAATAGGCCAATTCGTATATTAAAAAATCTGGATTGCATATCAATTAAATCGGCGGATCATTGTTATTTTATTAGCAAGTATGTCATATTCCAACCCATAGGAATAATAGCTAAGGATAGAAACGAAGACATCAATTTAGGGTAGAGAGATTAACCATAAATGGAGATAAAGTAAAGGCAAACGTCTGCTTTACTAGTACCTCCGAAATCATATGTCAGCTGGTCGACATATTAAAATATTTGTTATGGATGAACATCAATAAAATTAGAGGAGGAATAAATGAGGGGTGAAGGGGAGGGGGGGCAGACAATTGAACCAGTGTGGTTGTTTAAACAAATGAGGAAAAAGTAAAGCCTTCATTAAGGCCATTTGGGTATAATGTATTTAACTTATAAATCCAAAAAGTTTCTCTTTTTTTCAAAATTTTATCAAGGTCGCCTTTTCGGGGACCTAATTTAACTTGCTCGATTGCAAGGAACTTTAAATTGGTAACAGACCCAGCATGTGATGCCTTTAGATGTCTTGCAACGGGAGTATCTTTAGGGTATTTAACTGGTGTTAGATGTTCTAAGATACGTGTTTTTAGTGGGCGAATAGTCTTACCGACATATTTTAATCCGCATTCACATATTAGTTGGTATACTACTCCTTGTGATTTGCAGTTGAAAAAATGGTAAATTGGGAAGTTCGATGATCCGTTATAATTTTGAACTATTTTAGACTCTTTCATAACGTATGGACAAGCTTTACAATTTCCGCAGCGATATGTACCTTTAATATTCGTAGACAACCAAGTGTTAGACTGTTTTTTTAGGGGTACTAAAGTGGCTGTATCAATTTATCGCCAATGTTGGTGTTTCTTCTTGCTGTCATGGTTGGTTTAGATTTCAAGACATCTTTAAGATGAGAATCTTCAGTTAGAATTGGCCAAAATCGTTCTAAGATATCTCTAATTGAGTTCCATCCTGTATCGTAATTCCCTATGATCCGGATCACTTTTTCATCGTCTTTCTGTTTGTTTTTTGAAAGCAACTCGGTTCGATTAGAGTTTAGAGCATGTTGATATGCTCTTTTCAATATACGATTAGGATAGCCTTTTTGCTTAAACCGAAGTTTTAGATTTTTTGCTTTATCTTTGAATTCATCAATTGAGGTACATGTCCGTCTAAGTCTCAGATACTGCCCAGTTGGTATGCCCTTTTTTAGGGGTACTGGGTGGTAGCTTGACCATGTCCGGAAACTGTTTGTAGCTGTAGATTTTCTGTAAAGAGTAGTTGTAATTTTATTCTCATCTGTTTTATTAATTGTTATGTCAAGAAAGTTTAGAGTATCAGTGTTAGTTTCACTAGTGAAAAATAGGTTCAGGTTATTTTTATTGAAATGTTGAATAAAATCTCGAAACTTTTCACTAGTGGCTGTCCAGATAATCATCACATCGTCAATATATCTCTTCCAACAGAAGATGTGTTGATTAAAATTGACAGTATTTTTGTGAAAGACTATTGATTCTTCCCAGTATCCCAAGTACAAATTAGCGTACGTAGGGGCACAAGGTGTACCCATCGCTGAGCCTTGACATTGCAAATAATATTTCCCTTCAAAGAGGAAATAATTATGGGTGAGTATAAATTTTAAAAGATCCAGAATAAAGCAGATAAATTCTTTTGAGAAATAGTCATTTCTTTGGAGATACATCTCGACATGCCTCAAACCTTGCTCATGAGGGATACTGCTGTACAAGGATTCAATGTCCAGTGTGCACAGTAATGATTGAGGTGGAAGATGGAACTCATCCAAAAGGGCTAGAGTGTCTTTTGAATCCTGAAGAAATGAAGGTAAATTCGAAACAAAAGGGCATAAAATTTTGTCAACAAAAACACTAGAGTTTTGCGTAAGATTGTCATTGCCCGTTACTATTGGTCTACCTGGGGGTGGCATCTTTCCTTTATGAACTTTTGGTAATGTGTAAAAAGTAGCAATAGTAGGGGACTTTGGTCGCATAAATTCAAATTCCTCTTTTGAGATTAGGGCATCTTTTAACCCTCTGAACAATAGATTTTCAAATTTTTTGGAGTAATTTAGCGTTGGATCACTGGGTAAGATAGTATAGGTCTTGGTGTCTTGTAAGATCGATAAGGTCATTGATCGATATACTTCAGTGTTCATGAGGACGATATTGCCTCCTTTGTCAGATCTTTTTATTACTAGATTTTCAGTATCGGCTAATTCTCTCCAAGCTTTTCTTTTGTGTATTGTTAAATTATCAGGAATAGAAGCAAGTAGTCGTTTTGAATAAATTTTTTCGATCTCTTTACAAACCATTTTGCAAAACATATCGATATTACTGTAATCGCTAATGTGTGGAGTGAAATTACTCTTTTTCCTCAGATCTGTGTGGTTTCCTGTATTTCTTTCATTATCGTTTTCTCCCAACAAATCTATTAGGGTAGTGAGACAATTCATGTCAGATGGTAGAAGCCCGTATCTTTTAGCTGTATTTTCCAATCGTAGTCTATGGAATTTATGTAAAGCAAGTTTCCTTACAAAAGGATGGACGTCTTTGATCCAGATAAAGCTGTCAAAGTTAGGACGGGGTACAAAGGAAAGTCCTTTATTTAATAGCTGAATTTGGTTTTCTGTAAGTGTCGTGTCCGAGAGATTGATAATTTTGAATGTGTCTTCTATATTTAGCGTTTCTTTTTTATTGTTGTTGTTGCTCTTGTTTTCTTCCCCCGAGTGGTCGAATTTGTGTCGGGTCGCTGCTCTAAGGCTGGGGTCAGACCAGCGCATTTTTAACGTGCGTTCTGGCGCACTTAATCACGGCCGCACTAGCCGCAAATGACGCGCAATGACAGCCAATATACGAAGTACGGTCGCACGAAAGTCTGGCCGCGCAACACAAGTGGAAAATGAATGCATTTTTTCGAGAACGCAGAACCGCTAGTACTGACGTACAGAGTGCGCTGCGCCCGCTAGCGGTGTGTGTGTGTGATTTGGAGACGTCAGACCCTGCTCGTGTCCGGCCAACATAACGTCCAGACGCAAAAAGTTTCCTGGTTTGGATTCGTAAAACATCACGCACAAAAATGCGCATCGTATGACCGTTTTCGCATATTCCGTGAAAAAATACATCAATGCGTTCGGACGCACTTTTTTACGTTCGTGTGTAAAAATGCTTTCGTTTGACCCTAGCCTAAAAAAGAGACTGATTTCCGAAGGATACTGTGATTACTAGATCTTTTAGATCCAGTTGGTCCTAATGGATCGTCAGTATCCTCATTATCAGAGGTGTCATATTCGGAAGTGGAAGGATTGCTCATAGATTTCTTTCTTTGAGATTGATTTTTTCGATGGAAGCGGTAAATTTGTCTTGTTTTATAATCATTACAGTCTCTAGAGAATTTATTTATTTTTCTCTGTTTAATATTTTTATAAAATTCATAGAGTGGTTTTTAATTTACTTTTCCTAGCATTGAATTAGATCTATTATAGGGAGCATACATTACCTTTCCCATTTTTTCACCCCAATATACTGCCCCTCGGCTTATTATATACTTGTTAGAATATTTATTGGGAAATTTAACAACAAGAGCAGTTTTCAGCCTACACCTATATGTTTTTTATTAGATAGTATTGTTTCAGTGTCGTATTTACCTAATAAAATTTATTGTCAGATTCTAGCCCCATGTGGGGTCTTCCTTCTCCTTATACAGGGTAACTCCTAGGGTCATGTCCCTTCTTTCTGATGCTAATTATTATTCTGCTATTGCCTGAGGTGCTTTCTAGCACCTACTTGTGCGTTTTTTATTTTTTTCAATACTAGGCCCCCTGCTATTCACAATATTCATAAATGATCTGCCCAACGTCTGCAAAGCCTCAACTGTACATATGTACGCAGACGACACTGTAATCTATAGCAGCAAACCAAATCTCCCTCATCTGGAGGCCGTGCTGCAAGAACAATTCACAGAGGTAGAAAAGTGGATCAAACACAACAAACTTGTTTTAAATACTGACAAAACTGTAACAATGCTCTTTGGAACAGCACCTAAACTACACAAATTGCAAAATCCCCATCTATGTGTTCGGACAAAATCAAATGGCACGCTGACCACAGTCACTTCTCTCAAATATCTAGGTATGTGGTTGGACCCTAATCTATCCTTTGGCCCCCACATTGAAAAACTCTCATCTAAACTTTACCCCAAACTAGGTGCCCTGTACAGAAACAAATCCTGCCTGAGCCCCGCGGTAAGAAAACAGATTGTACAACAAATGCTTATGCCAGCTATTGATTACGGAGATGTAGTGTATGCAGCAGCCCCCCAAACACCCCTTCAGAAACTTACTACATTGTATAACTCCTTCTGCCGCTTTGCATTACAATGTAACTACATGACCCACCATTGTGACATGTTAAAAGAGCTAAACTGGCCATCGCTGGAGTCTAAACGCACCCTTCACCTTTCCAGCCTGGTGTCTAAGAGCATTTCTGGGAAGCTGCCACCCTACCTGAATAGACTGCTTCCCCCAGCAGCTCCCTCATCCTATAACCTCCGATCCAGGACCAGCACCTTACTTGCAATACCACAATACAAAAAGACAGTGGCTCGGTCCTCCTTTTCCTACAGAGCACCACAATTATGGAATAACCTCCCAGACACCATCAAATCTTCCCCCAGTCTTAAGTCACTCAAGAGCTCCCTATTAACATACCTCAATACAGAATGCACCTGTAAACATGTAACCTAGTGACTATATTTCCTACATATTTATTTTCTGTTAATCTGTATATTTGTGTTGTTTTTTTTAATATCTTGCATTGTATTACTTTGTATTTCTGTAACTGTAACACTTCAATGTTCTTGAACCCAGGACATACTTGAAAACGAGAGAAATCTCAATGTATCCTTCCTGGTAAAATCCTTTATAAATAAATAAATATCATCTATCAAAAGTGTATGTATAAATCCACTTTTCTTCCCTCCACGATCTCAACGTGATTGGCGCTGATACCTATTTTGTGAAATTTGTATTTTGTTGATTCATGAGGAGACCACTGTTTGGTATCTAGCGAGTGAGGGTTTGCACCAAGGTTGTGGGCTGCACTGCTTTTCTTGTCCAATTTTTTTTTACCGTTGTGTACAACTCAATCAGGGTTATTCAAAGAGATTCAAAAAGTCACTGCACTTTCGGTGACTTTTCGTTCTCTTCAATTCGGTGCAAATCGGCTTTTCCATTTCGGTGACCCTGCGGTGTATTCAGCAACCACCACAGGGCTGTCGAAGTGCAGGGAAAAGCTGCCAAAAACCTGCCGAACACCTGACGAATACATGCCGAAAATCCGTAAAAACATCTGGATTAACCCGTTGAAGATGCTGGAAAAACCCGAGCAGGAGCCGATCACACACAGCGAAGCCGCCGGAAAAAGCCGAGACCGCATAAAAGGCAGTGAATAAATTAGCAAAACAGTTTGCATGAATGATTGAAAAGTGAAACACTGTTTGCAAAGAAACTACTGAGCGAAAATGTCTGAAATTTACATATGAGGTCCAGGGAATGATAATAAAAAGGGCTGTTACAGAAAAAATAAGTAAAGTAAAAAAAAAATCCAGAAAAATGCTTAAAATATCCTAAAAAATCGATAAATAAAGAGACTCTTTACTGCAGAATTTTAGAATGAACGGTTTATTAGATATTTAATTAAAACGGGAATATTTTTAACATTGAAGCCTATGGGATTCTCCTGAATAAACTTGCCGAATTAAAACCACCGAATGACAGGGCATTTCGGGAACCTTTCACTGCTGGTTTGTGTTCTCTGAATAGCCGAAGCAGTGCTTTTTTTATGGGGATTTCACTGCCCTCGAACAGGCACCGAACAGGCACCGAATGTGCAGGCAATTCGCCAGGATTTGGCGTATTGCCTGCTCTCTGAATACCCGAATGGCCAAGAGAGGTAAACGAACGCTGATTTTCAGCGTTCGGTTACCTTTCTCCAGCCATTCGGATCTCTTTGAATAACCCTGACTGTATCCTTCCCGGTAAAATACTTTCTCAAAATAAAAAAAGAACTTCGGTTACACAACCGTGCATAGTGAATAACCTCTCTAAAAAAAGGTATATTAGAATAATAATATGCACTAGCTGGCCAAAAAATTCACACACACTAATAGTTTGTTGAATTGCCCTTTGTTTTGTTCATGACACATCACTGTGGCATTGTTTTGACAAGCTTATGAAATGTCACATATTTTTCCATCCAGAGTTGCATTAAATAATTTGTGGCCAAGATCTTGTATTGATGATGGGAGAGTCGCAGCGCTGCGTAAAGTCTTCTCCAGCACATTATCCCAAAGATTCTCAATGGGGTTAAGGTCTGGACTGTGTGGTGGCCAATCCATGTGTGAAAATGATGTCTCATGCTCCCTGAACCACTCTTACACAATCTGAGCCTGATGAAGCCTGGCATTGCCATCTCGGAATACGCCATCAGGGAAGAAAAAATCCATTGATGGAGAAACCCGCTAATTCTGTATATTCATGGAAGCACATGACATAATTGATAACATTGAATGACTGGTTGTCACATAGTACAAGTGTTTATAACATAGTATGGGTGTATACCACACAGCATACGTGTTTATAACATAGTATGGGTGTATACCACACAGCATGCGTGTTTATAACATAGTATGAGTGTATACCACACAGCACAGTGGCGGAAGTACCAGGGTCGCAGCGGTCGCAGTTGCGACCGGGCCCTGGCATTCCGCCACTGGAGGGGGGCCCAGCGCCGCCGCCAGATTCCGGCAATCAGCGCCGGAATCTGGGAGCCGCGCGCTGGCCGTCCCTCTCCCTACACGAGCGGCCGCTGACATGCAGCTTGGCCGCTCACGTGGGAGAGAAACCACCTGACCAGCGCACGAGACCTTGCGCTGATCAGGTGGTTTCCGGCGAGCGGCCAAGCTGCATGTTTCCAGCGGCCGCTCGCCAAGGAGGAGAAGACGCCGGCGGAGCCTGCCCTGGGCCTGGGGCCAGCAGAGCAGGTAAGAGCTGGGCTGGGGGCAGTATATCCATGAGCTGGGGGGCAGAGCTGGGGCAGTATATCCATGATGAGGAGCTGGGGGCAGAGCTGGGGCAGTATATCCATGATGAGGAGCTGGGGGGCAGAGCTGGGGCAGTATATCCATGAGCTGGGGGGCAGAGCTGGGGCAGTATATCCATGAGCTGGGGGCAGAGGCAGTATATCCATGAGGAGCTGGGGGGCAGAGCTGGGGCAGTATATCCATGAGCTGGGGGGCAGAGCTGGGGCAGTATATCCATGAGGAGCTGGGGGGCAGAGCTGGGGCAGTATATCCATGAGAGGACAGTATATCCATGAGGAGCTGGGGGGCAGAGCTGGGGCAGTATATCCATGAGCTGGGGCAGTATATCCATGAGGAGCTGGGGGAGAAGAGCTGTGGCAGTATATCCATGAGCTGGGGGCAAAGCTGGGGCAGTATATCCATGAGCTGGGGCAGAGCTGGGGCAGAGCTGGGGCAGTATATCCATGAGCTGGGGGCAGAGCTGGGGCAGTATATCCATGAGCTGGGGGGCAGAGCTGGGGCAGTATATCCATGAGCTGGGGCAGTATATCCATGAGCTGGGGGCAGAGCTGGGGCAGTATATCCATGAGCTGGGGCAGAGCTGGGGCAGTATATCCATGAGCTGGGGCAGAGCTGGGGCAGTATATCCATGAGGAGCTGGGGGGCAGAGCTGGGGCAGTATATCCATGTGCTGAGGCAGTATCCATGTGTTGGGGCAGTATATCCATGTGTTGGGGCAGTATTTCCATGAGCTGGGGGCAAAAATATCCATGTGTGAGCTGGGGCAATATATTTATTTATTTATTTATTTATTTATTTATTTATAAAGGATTTTACCAGGAAGGATACATTGAGATTTCTCTCGTTTTCAAGCATGTCCTGGGTTCAAGTACATTGAAGTGTTACAGTTACAGAAATACAAAGTAATACAATGCAAGATAAAAAAAAAAAAACTAAAAAAAAAAAAAAAAAATCCATGTGTGGTCTGGGGGCAATATATGTCCATGTGAGCTGGGGGCAATATATGTCCATGTGAGCATGTCCATGTGCGCTGGGGCAATATATATATCCATGTGAGCTGGGGGCAATACTATCTTTATTATATTGCAGGAAAAAAAAAAGGTAAAAATATGGATCTTTTTTGGGGGGGGGTTGGGGGGGCCCTTCATGGATTCTTGCACCGGGGCCCTCAGGTTTCTAGTTACGCCACTGACACAGCATGCGTGTTTATAACATAGTATGAGTGTTCATGTTTCAGGCAGTGGGACTATGTATTAGGGGACACAGTCAGGACACAGTCTGACGCCCCGCCTTTACTGCACACAACTCGTTTTAACTTGCTCCCATGTGTTTGGTTCTCCGGCCGCCAGGGGTCGCTGCTGTTCAATGAGCTGCTGACACGCACCGCTCCATTTACTTCCTGTTTCCGTGTCTTCCCATAAGCCTTCGCGGAAGGCCGTGCTCCTTCCTTTTCTCCCCGAGAAGTAGCTGCTGGTGGAGCCGCCATCATGGTGAGAAATTTAATGGACCTTTAATCTGTGTCCATCGCGCTTCCCAGTCTCCCAGCGCCCCTTGTATCAGGCGTGATTCGTACCGTGTAACGATGAGGATTCGTTCGGACCAATTATCGTGACCACAGACGGCTTGAATGTCTGTGAACTCGTCCTGTTTACCTCCCCCTGCATCCCGCTGTGTACACGCTGTAATGACACGCTGGCTAACGTGTACCATGGGGGCTATGTCTGACCCCGCTGCGTGAGGCAGCTAAACTCGCCCGGCTTCTCCATGTACCGGCCTGCCGTTATACAGAGACCCCCCCCCCTCTCTCTCGCTGTTGTACAGGGGGTCTCTCCTTCCTTTCTTGCTCTTATACACAGGGGTCCTCTCTTACACAGAGAAACTCCATAGCAGAGTGTGTGTCTTTCTAGTGTTTAAATCTGTGTATTGTGAATCCCCAGCCCTGCAACCTCCCCGGGGGGCCCGTGGTGTATGCCCTCCCCGGGGGGCCCGTGGTGTATGCCCTCCCCGGGGGGCCCGTGGTGTATGCCCTCCCCGGGGGGCCCGCGGTGGGATTGAGCTCAGGGTTGTCATCTTCCTGGACAAATATATATAAATTAATCATGCCGATTGGGCTTTGCCCTGTGGTATGTATAATGCATATACTGCAGCTGAGGTGTTCCAAATTCTCTGTCTTAATCACATAACTGCATTCAGTCCTGCAGCACATGATTTCTGTTCACAAGGCAGCACCTTTTCAGTGTTCTCCCTCTATAAGTATGTGATCAGGATGACCTGGCAAATCTATATTCTCACGCTCCGTCTGTCATTTGTTTGATAGGTTGTCCTGCTTCAAATTGTACCTGTGCTTCATTTAATGCAGGTGTATATTACCCAAAATTCTGTTTAAAGAATTTCCCGGCCACTTTAAATATGGAGCTGCACTCTGGGTTTTTGGGTCGTTTTTGCCAAGGCGCTCTGTCTGTAGGACTACATGGAGCCAGCAGTACCCTGTGGCAAGCTTTGGGCATGTGGGGTTGCACGGTCAGTGGAAGAACACTGGGAATTAATTGCTCCCATTCTTCCAATGTGTACAGCGAGAGGATGTGGTGGATAGTCCCTCTATTCACTGTGGGATCAGAGGTAAGTATGGGGTTTGTTTTAATGTGTTCAGTAATTCTGCAGATACCAGATTCTCCGGTTAAGAACAAGCAATGTTGGCATAGCTCATTCTGGACACAAATTAATGGCTCCTATGTACAATATAGAAGCCATTAATAAAGCACAGTTGTTAACTGCAAGATTGCAGTAGGTGCCCTATCGATAATGAGAATAGTTGTCAACATCGCTTTAATTGATTTTGTATACAGCACACTGTTTAGAGTCAGACTTGGTTTCAACGTTATGACCTCAGATTCTGCTTCGTCCTGTGCCACCACCTCAACCTGTCTATCACCTCTTTGGCCTGGAGCTGCCATTCTCTCCCTCTGGTTCGATCCATTCCCTCAAACTAGCTCCCACACTCGGGTCCACTCTTTTGCCCAAACTCCCTTCCACCTCTGGACCCTCCAACCGCTCAGTTTGTTAATGAAATTATTGAAAAGGGCCACTCTAGTAGGTGGTCAGGCTCTGTGGAGCACCCCCCCCCCTTCTTACCCTGATTTCGTGCTGACATCAGGTATAAGTGCTTGTAGCAGCGTTGCTTTGGGGAGAAAGCAGACATGTGCTTAAGCTATGTACGCAGCATCAATCCATCACGGTGACCAGGTGCTCGTGTACTTTGTGCTTAAAGTATGCAATTGTCGTCATATGCATGTACGTACTTTTATGTACACTACGCAATTTGCTTACGAAAGAAAGATGGGGGAGGCAGGGGTTTTTGCATTATGTTCCTTTTTTAGGTTAAATTTTCTTTTATCCGATTAATCTGCCAACTAATCTGTTTTTTTTTTTCTTTTTAAATAATCGTTCGTTGCAGCCCTAGTTCCTTAATGTTTTAATCTGTTTTATTAGTTCCCTGTGCTTTTAAGTCTCTAGACCTGTGCTTCAGTCCTGTCGATGTGGAGCACCTAATAGGCCAGGTTTGCAAGGTATCTGAAGCACAGCACAGGTGATATGACTTGCTGCTCAGTGATCGCAGTATTCGGTCAGCATTTCCCCAAGGTAATCCTTAAAAGCTGGCCTGTTAGGGGTACTTCGCTATATTGAAGTTGTGCTTCATAATGTTCTGTAGAAATTCTGTGTATAATCCAGAAGCTCAGGGTTAATATGCCAGCAGCCTGTGACTGCTTGGCCCTTGATCGTGCCCAGTCCCATTATACTCGATTACAGGTTCTAGTGTCCAAACGTCAACTCAGTTGAGTGACGTAAATGTTTCCTTTTTTTAATTGACCAGTGAAACGTGTGCCCTTACAGATCTGCAAATCATGTGTGTTTTATATTTGGCTTCTGTGTTGCTCTAGGGAGTCGATATCCGTCATAACAAAGACCGCAAAGTGCGGCGAAAGGAACCCAAGAGCCAGGATATCTATCTGAGACTTCTGGTTAAGGTGAGTGATGCTGTTGTTTTTTGTGTGTAAATTTGCCCATGTGTTATGTGGTGATTTAAATTATCAACTTTTCCGTTCGTAAACAATGAGGTGTTTTTTAAATTTGTTTTCCAGCTGTACCGCTTCTTGGCCCGGCGTACCAACTCCAACTTTAACAAAGTGGTGCTGAGACGCCTCTTCATGAGCCGCACAAACAGGCCACCGCTGTCCCTGTCTCGCTTGGTAAGGATATTTGTCAGTGGCAGTTTTCTGCGTTGGTTTCTCCATTTTTGTTCCTGCAATTACTGATTGTTCTGTCGTGCGATCTTTGTTTTGCTGGGATTACGTCTGACAGCGCTTTTACAGATTTGTAAATTTCTACGTGAATGTACACAACTGCAGCTTGAACTTTATCTGTTTAATACTTATCTGTAATGAAAGCATTGGGAATGGATTTCACACTTTAGTGATTACGGCCCTTTCCTCCTCCCCCTCGCATGTCATTACCTGCTTGCTCTCCTAAAAGCTCTGCCTCTTCCATTCCTACAGCTCACAACACACAGGCATCACCACTCCAGATTCTGCAGTGCCACCCGCCCCGCCAACCAACCCACCCAGTCCTAGGCCCAAACTCATTCATTCCCCTCCACCTGCTGCCACTTTATTCTAATCAACCTGTGGCTTGCTATTTTCTCTCTAGCCACCAAATCCACACTCCCCAGCTCCCCTTCTGTTTCACTTACCCCTGTCCTTTAGATTGTAAACTCACGGGATGTCTGGCTGAGCACTTGTTTAAAGTGCTGTATCAGGACAATTATCCTAAGGGCAGGACCCTCTGTTCCTTATGTGTTTTAGTAGGTCTCATGTCTGCACTCCCCCATTGTACAGCGCTGCGGAATATGCTGGTGCTTTATAAATACATAATATAATAAAGTCTAATTTGGGAAGCCTAGGAAAAATGTCCTGAGTGTTATGTGTTTCTAGACTCCTCCAAATGCTGTACTTGGTGTCCTCTTTTCTTTCCTGTAAGATTCGCAAAATGAAGATGGCTGGTCGTGACAACAAGACTGCGGTGGTGGTTGGATGCATTACAGACGATGTCAGGATCCAAGATGTACCTAAAATTAAGGTAAATGGCAGCATAACTCCTTTAATATTTTTTTATAAAAGCTAATGTGTGCCCTAGGTTTAGACACCGAACGCTCGGCTCACATCTTGTCTATTGGTGTAACGGCATATGCGAGGTAGGACCGATGTCTCTTGTGCTTCGTGGCTTTAAGTGTTTCAAATTGCTTTGTACAAAAAAGTCTTTAACATTCATACTACTTTTTAACACTTATAGCTAATGTAGAAGTTAAAAGTGCACCTGTCCGTCCTTATGTTGGATCAGTTGATCAGGAATCACTCCCTATATATGTAACTGCATAATGGCACATAATTGAGCCGCCGAAACAGCTATTTTATCTGATTTCCATGGCCTCTGCATTGACATGCAGCATCTTCCCTGCCGGTTTGCAGGTCATTCAGCAGGCAGGGAAGATGCTCGCCTGTGAATGCAGAGGCACCCCAAGACTTACAGCATTCAAAGTGGGGATGATACTATCGGGTCAGGTCTGTGTAGAATATGTAAAAGTATTTAACTTTTATCTACACTGATTGCTTCTGCCCAGGACATACTTGAAAACGAGAGAAATGTCAATGTATCCTTCCTGGTAAAAGCCTTTATAAATAAATGAATAAAAAAAAATAGCCAGACATGATTCTTGTGAGTTCTGGCGATGTGATTTATGTTGCTAGAGCGCTGTAGGATTCACAATGTATTTAACTTTCCAGCTCCCCTTCATAAAGACAATTACCAGTGTTGTCAGCTTCTAAACGAGTCTGCGTAAATAGTTTTTGAAATGTCCTGATTATTTTCCTTTTCAGGTGTGTGCACTGAAGGTGACCAGTGGTGCACGTCGCCGTATTCTGAACTCTGGAGGAAAGATCTTGACATTCGATCAGTTGGCCTTGGCCTCCCCCAAAGGCCAGAACACTGTTCTGCTGTCAGGTAAGTCCTAATATTTGTTGTTAATGTAGCAATAACAAAATTACATTGATACCTAACATTATTACACAACGTTGTATATTGTGAATGTGGATTACTTTAACAGTGTGCACAGTTAAAGGGACACTATGGACCCTGATCAGTTCAGCTTGTTGAAGTGGCCAGTCTGTGTAGAGCAAGGCTGTCAAACTCCACCCCTCCCCCGATGTTTATGAACTTCAACTCCAATGATTCCCTGGCCATCTAATGCATTGAAAGAATACTAGAAATTGTAGGCCCCAACATCTGTTGCCTGGTACAGCTATGTGAAGTGGTTTCCTCTATCCACACAGCTGTCAGCAGCTGAGATTTTGAATATCCTGCCTACCAGGGACCAATGGTGTCATCACGCACAGCTACTACTCTAACGAACCTCACATGTTGCTGCAGTTTTTGGTTTTTTTTGGGGGGGGGTTTGCACTTATTTTTGGCCCATTTTACTCGCCTTTTGTCCCTCGGCAGACACCACTCTTCTCCCAAACTTGTAAGTCCACGAGGCCTTTGTGCTTGCTTTTGTACTTGCGTAGCATAGGAACCGCAAATCATTACTCACAACAGGACGTGCAAACTTCACATGCAAGTTCTGTAGTGTCTGCAGAATGATGGATCGGAGTAGTGCTTATGTGCAGAGCCGTTCCATCGTGTCCTCTGAAACCGATTGGTCTCGATGGTGATGTTGGCACAATCTGTGCCTGTATCACTAGTAACTGGCAGCCGGGAAATTAAAATTCCCTGGCTGATGGTGACGATGGGTGGGGTGGAGGGAATTCCACTTCACCCAGCTTTTTAACCAGTTTGGGCTGGGAGGGGGGGGGACCCTCACATACTGGCCAGTTCAAAAAGATGAAGTGCTCAGGAGGTGTAGTTGTGTTCCTTTTAAACACAGGTGACCCTAGTAAGCCTTTTTTAAAGAAACACATTGCTTTCTCTTTCTGCAGCATGTTTTAGGAATATCATTATCTTGTTGGACTTTGATTTGCCCCCCCCTTTTTTTAAAAAAAAATAAAAAAATATTAGCGGTTTGGATGTAAAAATCACTTGTTTTATATTGTCAGTTAATTGCGATTTTTAAAAACCTAATTAACCACACCCATGTTTTTCATTAGGACCTCGTAAGGCACGTGAAGTATACAGACATTTTGGCAAAGCTCCTGGTACTCCACACAGTCACACCAAGTAAGTGAATGTCATTGACTAAATCTGCATTTGGGAAACTAAGCTATGGGCGTTGTAATATTTCATGCATGCTGCGCACACACGGCATGTATTGGTACATGGCGAAGCATGCAATCTGTACTTTACACTTTATTAGTACAGTGATTATTGCTCCTTTTTGTATACATGGAAGTGTTACTGTGCGGGTCATACAAAATATCTTGTCATGACTTGTTTTAAATAGCTTTTTGCTTGCCCTGGCCTTGAAAGCTATATCCAGTCAGTATAATATAGTAGACAAAGTGACTACGTCCTAGATTTGTCAAGTCTTGTGGTGCCACTTGTCACATCAAGATGGACTATGGAATACCTGAATGCTTGATATATAATTCATATGTCTGTTGTAAGATTTGTAGCCCTGTCTCCAAACTGTGGTGATGCTCCCGATCGGCTCATGACTGCTTTGTTCCATCTCTTTAAATTTAATAAACAATCTATATGTACAGTCAGGTCCAGAAATATTGGGACGTCGACACAATTCTAACATCTTTGGCTCTATACACCACCACAATGGAGTTGGAAAGAAACAAACACAATGTGCTTTAATTTCAGACTGTCAGCTTTAATTTGAGGGTATGTACATCCAACTCAGGTGAATGGTGTAGGACTTACAGCAGTTTGCAAATGTGCCTCCCACTTGTTAAGGGACCAAAAGTAATGGGACAATTGGCTTCTCAGCTGTTCCATGGCCACGTGTGTGATATTCCCTCATTACCCCAATTACAATGTACAGATAAAAGTCCCAGAGTTAATTTCAAGTGTTCTATTTGCATTTGGAATCTGTTGCTTTCAACTCTCAAGATGCGATCCAAAGAGCTGTCACTATCAGTGAAGCAAGCCATCATTAGGCTGAATAAACAAAACAAACCCATCAGAGAGATGGCAAGAATATTGGGCGTGGCCAAAACAACTGTTTGGAACATTCTCAAAAAGAAGGCACCGGCGAGCTCAGCAACACCAAAAGACCCGGGAGACCACAGAAAACAACTGTAGTGGATGACCGAAGAATTCTTTCCCGGGTGAAGAAAACACCCTTCACAACAGTTGGCCAGATCAAGAACACTCTCCAGGAGGTAGGTGTATGTGTGTCAAAGTCAACAATCAAGAGAAGACTTCACCAGAGTGAATACAGAGGGTTCACCACAAGATGTAAACCATTGGTGAGTCTCAAAAACAGGCAGGCCAGATTAGAGATTGCCAAACAACACCTAACAAAGCCATCACAGTTCTGGAACAAGATCCTATGGACAGATGAGACCAAGATCAACTTGTACCAGAGTGATGGGAAGAGAAGAGTATGGAGAAGGAAAGGAACTGCTCATGATTCTAAGCATACCACCTCATCAGTGAAGCGTGGTGGTAGTGTCATGGCGTGGGCATGTATGGCTGCCAATGGAACTGGTTCTCTTGTATTTATTGATGATGTGACTGTTGACAAAAGCAGCAGGATGAATTCTGAAGTGTTTCGGGCAATATTATCTGCTCACATTCAGCCAAATGCTGCAGAACTCATTGGACGGCGCTTCACAGTGCAGATGGACAATGACCCAAAGCATACTGCAAAAGCAACCAAAGAGTTTTTGAAGGGACAGAAGTGGAATGTTATGCAATGGCCAAGTCAATCACCTGACCTGAATCCCATTGAGCATGCATTTCACTTGCTGAAGACAAAACTGAAGGGAAAATGCCCCAAGAACAAGCAGGAACTGAAGACAGTTGCAGTAGAGGCATGGCAGAGCATCACCAGGGATGAAACCCAGCGTCTGGTGATGTCTATGCGTTCCAGACTTCAGGCTGTGATTGACTGCAAAGGATTTGCAACCAAGTATTAAGAAGGGAAAGTTTGATTTATGATTATTATTCTGTCCCATTACTTTTGGTCCCTTAACAAGTGGGAGGCACATCTGCAAACTGCTGTAAGTCCTACACCGTTCACCTGAGTTGGATGTACATACCCTCAAATTAAAGCTGACAGTCTGCAGTTAAAGCACATTGTGTTTGTTTCATTCCAACTCCGTTATGGTGGTGTATAGAGCCAAAGATGTTAGAATTGTGTCGACTTCCCAATATTTCTGGACCTGACTGTATATGTTATATATAATCATATACACACCATATACATAATATATTCTACATACACACAAGGTGTCCATAAAGTCTCTTTACAATTTAAAAAATTTATTACAAAGGCAAATGAAAAGACAGATAAGTGAAAATTATTACAAAATTATTTTTTTTTTTTGCCTCATTTAATACACCTCCTATATGGGGCACCATTAGTTGCATGAAGCACATCAAGAAGGTACTTGATTTCTTGCCATGTTCGCCATAGCATACCCTCATCAATGGTGGCAATGGCATCCATGATCCTCTGCTTTAGATTAGTGATGTCCCGTACCTTTGTTCGCCCCTTCCAATCCATCGGGGACACTCAGTCCCCCAATGTGGTGGTGCACCATCTTGCTGGAAAATGATGGTTGGTTGAAGGTCATGTAGTTGCGGTGCCATGTAAGGGGTGGCCCAATTCTCTGGCCACCTCGTTCACCAGATATTTTCGGGGAGACAACAATTACTGCAAATGTTTACCTTTTGACTGAATACGCAGTCTTTGGCGTTTGAAACGATGTCTTTACCGCCAGGCATGCATAATATTTTTCAGATACTTTTTTTGAGTAGCTTGCCACATGTTTTCATTAACCCCTTAAGGACCTCTGACGTACCCTGTACGTCCTGTACTCGGGTCTCCCTTAGACCCGCGAACGTACAGGGTACGTCAGCGGCGCCTAATCCCCCTCCCGCGCGATACTCACCTCCCTCGCCGGATCCCACGGCGATCTGGCAGGGAGGAAGCCTGCCCATGTGATTTACATGGGCAGGCGAGGCTGATGACGTCGCCACGCTGCGTGGTGACGTCATCAGCAGGCGTCCCCATGCTTTTCAATGGAGGGGAGGGGGGGGCTCCTTCGGAGCCCTCTCTCCCCAACCATTGAAGCTAGGGAGATGCCGTTTGCACTGCTGGAGAGGGGAGAGCCTCCCCTTTCCAGCGGTGTATGGCATTAACCATTTTGCCGCCGGATCACGTTGCGGCGCCAATTGGCGCCAAAACGCGATTCAAACCTGGAGGAGGGCTGACATCTTGGATGTCAGCCAAGCCTCCAGGTCCCCCCCACCCACTGACAACCTCACCATATGTGTGAGGATGTCAGTGGGCCAGTTAACCCTCTAGCTGCCATGTAGAGATAAGGGGATCCTAAGGATCCCTTTATCTCCCGATCCATGGCAGCTAGATGGTCATATTTGAAAGGCCTGATTATGGCCTTTCAAATGATACCAAACATGACCAGGTTTGGTTTTTAAAAAAAATATAAAAAAATTAAAATAAAAAAAACTTTTTTAAAAAATTTTTTGTCTGGGGGGAGTTTAATTAAATAGGACCTAGGCTGTCATCTAAAAATAAATAGCACAAAATGGTCAGAATGAGCGCAGCGCACATAGGTGAACTGTCTCAGCAGTGAAGGGGTTAAAAAGCAAACGCATGTAAAAATTGGGTATTTCTAGTCTCGGGACAAAATTTTAAACCTATTTAGCTGGGGTCGTTTTGGGTGGTTGTAGATTTTGGGGATTAAATTACAAAAAAGTGTGTTTTTACCATTTTTTTTTTTTTTTTTTTCCCTCATATTTCATATATTTTTTTTTATAGTAAATTATTCGATATGATGGAAATAATGGTATTTCTAGAAAGTCCATTTAATGGCGGGAAAAAGGGTGTATAATATGTGTGGGTTGAATAAACGAGGTAAGAGGAAAATTTGACCTAAACACTAACAGCGCAGAAACGTAAAAACAGCAGCGGTTACTAAAAGACGGATTTGTGTAAAACCGCCCGGTCACTAAGGGGTTAATGAAAAAGGGCATAGGTAAGGCCCTCTAAGGCTATACATTAAAGGGGGTCATTCACAAAGCACCATTAGTGCTGCAATATTTTCATCTGCATTGTTACAAAAAACAACCAGCATTTCACAAAATTAAACTCGAAAGAGCTACAGAGGGCTGCGCGGTAAAACGGCTTTTTTCCTGGATTTTAGTGGGTTTTTTTTGTTTCAATGTAGCAATTCCAGATGCTACCAGATGTATAGGTGACATAATAAGCATACATTTTTATTCTAGTGATTGGGCTGCGGGTACTGGAAGTTCTAGCTGCAACGCTCTGTACTGTCCATGTTGTAAGGGGTGTTTTTTGATTGAAGAAAAAGTTTTTATTGTATTTTATAACAGAAATCAATAGGATACAGAACGCAAATAAATTAAGGGGGTATTTTACAGATACATATTAGGGGAAACAATACATACATAAACGAACACAAGCCACCAATTCGTATATACAGTTTTAGCCAAAAAAATTTAAATCTCCCGGTTGGGTAGTAGGGTAAATTAAACACTCCTAGAAGCTGTCGATGGATTAGGGCTCGGGACTGTAGGACCTCGCGCCACCAACATCGTTCCCGAGTGTCCAGTGGTCTCTGTCCGACTGCTGGAGACCATACATACTTCTAGCCATCCATTCGTATTCCCTCAAATCATTCACCAGAGCGCGAACCTCCCAGATTGTGGGGACAGTTGATTGCCCGTAGATGGGAGCAGGCAACAGCAATGCGCAGGATACAATTACACAGTAGATTTTGCATTGCATTGGGCTTATTTGCACCAACGGCATACCCAGCAGAAAATCCGTCGGTGCGAAAGGGAGTGCCGTCCCCGTGACCTTCTAGTTTTTTTTGACAATTTAATACATTTTGTTGCCTTTTTAATGAATGGAATGAAAAGTAAACTGGAGAATCTAATTTATAGAACCCAGAAGGGAAAAGTATAAATTCAGAGAAAACAATTGGTGATAGGAGAGGCGTAGTTTACTTATCTTTTAGAATGCTGAAGTGTGTCCCAGGAGATGGTCCGTAGCTCCACACAGAAATAGAAGAAAACGCAGTGATTTCAGCAAAAAGTATAAAGCAGTTTGCTTCCTTTTTTTTTTTTAATACCCTCATGCATATATTTAATAAGTTCTGTCATTTTTCTTTTTATAGACCTTACATCCGCTCCAAGGGTAGAAAATTTGAGCGTGCCAGAGGACGCAGAGCCAGCAGAGGATATAAGAACTAAAGTCCACATCTATGATTTGTACACAATAAAAAAAAAAGTCTTCAGTTAGGTTTCATGTCTCCATTTTTTTTCGATGCCAACTCTTTAGCTGTAAACATTATCTTGTAGACTGTGTTTGACCCAAAACACTTGCAAATTCCCCAAAATGTATAATTGTGTTCCGATTCAATAAATCCAGTGTTCTCAATTGGTTTACTGTGTGATAACCATAACCTCTTTAGGTATAGAATGGTAATTTTGAGGCATTCAAATTATGGATTATACTTTTTTTTTTCAGGGTTGATGCAAATTATCGGCAGCCTTTCTGGCCGCTATCTGATGCCGATATACTGTAAATTTAAAGTGTGTTAAAAAAACAAACACAAATGTGACATTATGCCACTAACTGTGTTTAATAACATTTTAAACATGTAACCCTGACCATTTAATTTTATTAAATTAACTATTTTTTTTAATTAAAATATGGCCATGTCTAGCTGCTGGCTTTTCCAATGATTCTTCATATGACCCGGTGTGTAAGGGGTCAGCAACTTTGGCCCTCCAGATGTTTTGGTATTACATCTGCCACGATGTTCAGCTACTCATTAGGTTCTTAGAGCTGCATGGGAAGTGTAGTTCCAAAAGATCTCCAAGTACAAGGTTGCTGACCCTGCTGTAGGAAATGGGTACCAGAAATGCAGGGGACCATTAGACCCCTGCATATCTGTATAGAGAATTCACTGCCACATGGGAGGGAAGCCCAATTTCTGTTTCCATCAGACTCCTGTGCAATACCCTCCAGTGTGCAGGAGAAGACCTACAGCAAGAGTTGTCAGCCTGCTGTGGGAGAAGCCCCGGGTTGGCAACGTTCTGTGGATCCTCGTGGATCCTCGTGTATTGGGGCTGCAGTGAGCCAATGTGTCCAAATATTGGCAAGTAAAAAGCCAACACTACCAAAGAATTCAGCAAGTTAACAGGCAGGCTTGGGTCTAGCAGGCCAACATGTGCACACAGATATTCCAAATAGGTGTAGGACTCACAATTTAATTTTTCCACTGAAGAGTGGGGGGGGGGGGGCCTTGACATACCAGAGCTGTCCAGTCTCTCTCAAATAAGGAACGGCACTCATTCTCTAATTGGCAGATTATGAAGTGCCAATGTTGTAGGTAAAACTACTTAAAGTTTCCCCTTGTTCCCCACCATGTTGCCATACAAGACTGCGGTATACCTGGTGAGCACAGGAAATGACCATCTATGAGTCCAGATTTAAAATCCCATAGAGCACCTGTGGAGAGATCTCAAAGCAGCAGTTGGGAAGAGGAACCCTTCCAATCATCTGAGTCCTGGAGCGGCTGAAGAGTGGTCCAGATTTCCACTAGAGGTGTAAGAAACTCATTGATTACAGGAAGCCATCGCTCTTCCCCCCCCCCCCCCCCCCTCCCGGGTGTGCTACCAAATATTAAATGGTGGGTGCCAATAGTCCTGTCCAGTCCACCTTAGGACTTTTGCGTGGAATGTGTCAGATTTGGCTTTTTTTCTTTTTGTGTCCTAACAATACAAACAAATGAAATAGAAATATTTAGGCATTCGAGTTTAATTGCAACAATCTTCTGGGAAACGTGATGCAGGGGTGCCAATATTTTTGGCCATATAGCAAAGTCAATATACTGTCTCTTCTGTATTAAATCCAATAAAGTGGGTTTATTTCCTCAGTTGTGAAGGACAACATTTTGACCCTTGCAGGACTTTGAAGGGTTGAAATTTCCTTCACAGCTGAGGAAATAAACCCACTTTATTGGATTTAATACTAGTACCGGCTGGGTGGAGTAGAGGTACATCACTGCTCTGCGTGGAGAAAGCCTGTGGAGTCATGGGTTCGATCCCAACGAGCCCCTCTCCAGACACTTCACGGTACGTACTCGCCACCCAGGACATACATTGAGATTTCTCTCGTTTTCAAGTATCTTTCCTGGTAAAAGCCTTTCTCAAAAAAAATAAATACGGAAGAGGCAGTATATTGAATTTGGAACCACTTCCCAAATCCTCCATATAGCATTCTGATTGGTGCGAATGCTGATTGTGGCTATTGTTTCATATACAAGTCATGACTGTATTAGGAGATTGAGTCGTCCCCCCCCCCCCACAGTTCAGCAGAATTAGCCAAAGTTAATTTGGTTTTCGACGTCCGATAACTGCTTCGGCGACTCCAATTTCGGTGCTTTGAATAGACCCTTTAGTGATGCTTAGTACTTTTTTCCTTTGGAAAATTGATCTAGTGCAGTGTTTCCCAAACCTGTCCTCAGGACCCGCTGACAGGCCAGATCTGTCAGCTATCTGAAGCACAGCACAGATGATATGATTTCCTGCTCAGTGATTGCAGGATTCAGTCTGCATTTCCCCATGGTGATCTGCAAAATCTGGCCTGTTAGAGGGTCCTGAGGACAGGATTGGGAAGCACTGCTCTAGTGCAACAAAACTGTAAAAGGTGGGAGTTTTAATAAAAATATTTTAAAATTGCAGATGCTGTCAGTATGTGCACCATCACAGGGGAAAAAGGGTAATTTAAGTCTCTAAGCCGGTGGTTCCCAAACCTCTCCTCGGGACCCTCAACCAGACCGGATTTTGCAGATCACCTTGGGGAAAAGGAGACTGAATCCTGCAATCACTGAAGCAAATCATATCACCCGTGCTGCGCTTCAGATATCCTGCAAACCTGGTGCGGCGGAGTGTCCCGAGGACAGGTTTGGGAAACACTGCTCTAAGCTAAGGTCTTAGGCTGGGGTCAGATGAACGCAGTGCGAATGTGCATTTACCCGCCCTTTATTACGGCCGTGGTAGCAGAAAATGATGTCCAACGCAGACCTACACACGAAGTACGGCCGCACGAAAGTTCGGCCGCGCAACGCAAGCAGCAAACTAGCGCATTTTTGCAAGAACATCAAACCGCTAGTACTGACGTACAGAGTGCGCTGCGTCCGCATAGCGGCGTGTGTGCGTGATTAGGAGACGTCAGACGCTGCTCATGTCTAGCCAACATAACGTCCAGACACCCAAAGTTTCCTGGTTTGGATCCGTAAAAAATCACAGCCGAAATTGCGCATCGTATGACTGCTATCGCGTCTTCTGTAAAAAAATGCATTCGAACGCATCACGCACTTTTTGAAGGTAGACATGAAAAATGCGTTCGTCTGACCCTAGCCTTACTGTTCACATCTTTGCGTGACACGTACAAAGGAAGTACGAACTTCTGCAGCACATTCGGTGTAGAAGGGACTTGTATGTTTCCAGTAAATGTTAAATATACATTGCAGCTTAAAATCATAACGCACATGAAAATATCCCCTCATAATAAACCTGTGTTTAGTCTGACTTGTAGGGAGAGTGTGCAAAGCTCTGCCATAAAAAGGTTCCTACAATTAGAATGTCCTTATAAGTGCTGTAACAATCCATGTAAGGCTCGGGTCAGACAAGTGCAGTGATCACGTCTGTGTTGCCGCACATTTTAACATCCGTGGTAGCATACAATTTTAAGTCATTGACTCGGAGGCTCCTATTTGCTTGCTTCTCTTTCTAACATTTAATCCACAGCAGTAAGAGAAAAAATTGAACAAGTGAAAAAAACTAACATAAGTTCCCCTTAACCCCTCCCTCCAGTCCACAATCCCCTGCGGTCCAAGTCTATATATGAGCCTGAACCCGGAAATGCGTCCTCTTTCTTACTGCTGCAGCAGTAGAGTTAAGTAGTCTGCATTACTCGTTTTACTGTTTAATGTTATTTCATTAATTAACGTTGGCTGTTCGGTCGTCCCGGCTATAACCTAGAGGCGGCCGCCGGCCATTACGTTTTTATTGCATTATTGTGTTATTTACTTTTACATCGCTGTAAGTTTATTTTCGCGGGCTTTGATATCGCGCGCTGTGTTGCCGCCACATCTCTCAGCTCGCGCCAGCACTTCCTCACGGTCTCCGATGTAGCCGCGCCCCTCGCGCCGCCCCATTTACCTCAGACATGAGTGACCGCCGCGTAAAAGTTAAACGCCGCTCTCCCTCTCCCTCAGCATCTGACTCCGATTCAAGGGAGGGCTCGGTAATGGCGGACGAATTCCAGGAAGCTAGCGATTCCTTACTGAAAGTAGCGACTCACCCAGACGGTACCACTTTCCCTGAACTCCCTTTGGGATCCTCAGTGCAGGCTTCCATTACCGCAGCTGTTCAATCAGCCGTTTCTAGCCTGTCAGTCGACCTCCACCGTTCCCTAGAAGTCGTCATGGCGGCAGTTAAAGCTCTTCCCTCACCTGTCCCTAATCCAGATATTAACCAGTCAGAGCCTTCAGCTTCCCATTACATGGGACAAAAAGCAGCATGTAAATCTAAACACACTGAAAGAGGGGCTGGCAACCCCGCAACACTGCCAATTTTTGATGCCGAGTCCCCATCTCGGAAACGAGCCCAAAACCGCAGGGCGCATATGGCGTTTGTCCCAAAAAGACATAAATTTGATTTTGATACGGCTCCTCCTGAGGAGACCACTGGGAGAGAATTGGTATTAGCCACCCCCCGTGGCGATGATGAATATGATATCCCAGAGGATGAGGATGAATTGGCGCTATATGCGTCTGAGAATGACCAGTTTGACTGGGAAGAATCGGAGGAACCCCCTACTTTTTATGAAGAGGGTAACGTCATTTATGATCCCCATGGTGACCCTCTTTTTTGCCCTGAGGATCTCTCCCATCCTCAATTCACCGCGTGGTATCCCCTACCACATGTTGAGAAATGGGTGGATGCTAATATCAGAAGATCTTTAGACAAGGCCACTAGGCAAAACATGCGGGCCGAAAGCCCACGTCCTTCCACCACAGGCAAAACCTGTGTAACCCCGGAGGTCGATCCATCCATAATAAAATTCATTACCAATCGGAGGTGGTCCCCTAAAACTGGCCTAGATCATGCCTTTCGTACTTGCGAGGATAAATTGTTAGATATGGCAGGCCCTTTAATAAAAGTTTAAAACTTTTTAATATTGCTGAGGAAGCTAAATTAGCTAATTCCACCCTCTCACCTACCCTTGTTCGCGATTGGGTTCAAAGGGCGCTATCCTTTTTCGGTAATGCCAACGCCGCTTTAGCCGCTGAACGACGCAAGTCAATTCTTTTAAAGGTCGATACCCAATTAACAGCCATCGCAGACACTGATCTAGGCAGCGCAGCTCAAGGGTTTTTATTTGGTGAAGCCTACGTTAAAAGTATGGGCACATACGCCAACACTTTCAACTCCCTAGACAAAATATCCTCATCACTAAAACGCGTGTTTAGGGGCAGAGTTTTTGGAAGGGCCGGTAGATATAGGGGGCGCCCTACCGGCCGTCAAACGACCAACACCAGGTCCTCTCCTAGCCCCGCTGCGCAACAACAACAACCGACGGAGTTCCAATCCTCCGGCTCCTTCTTCCCCTCACGCACCCGCCCTTGGCGCGCTCGAGGTTTCCGAGGCTCCAGAACCCCATTTCGTGGCAGACGACCCGCAGGTAAGACCTCCGTTAATATTCCCCTCACCAAAGGTCCAATTAGGGGGTCGAATACGATTGTTTCTTCACAGATGGCAAACCCTTACATCAGATCAGTGGATCTTGATTACGGTACAAGGGTTTACGATTTCTTTTCTATCACTCCCGGTACAAATGTTTGCCCCACCACTTCATTTCCCTCGGGAACAAGAGGTTCTGATGGACAAGGAGATACAAGATCTATTAGACAAAGGAGCCATACAATTAGCTCCTACCGGATCGATGGGTTTCGTCAGCAATTTATTTCTGGTCTCAAAGAAAGGAGGGGGTTTACGACCAGTAATCAATTTAAAAGACCTAAATTCATACGTACAGTACAACCACTTCAAAATGGAAGGTATGCATTCTCTCAGAGAAATCCTGCGTCAAGGGGATTGGATGGCAAAAATCGATCTGAAAGATGCCTACCTTACGGTACCAATTCACGAGAACTCTTGAGACTTTCTTCGTTTCCAATGGCAAAGCAAGATGTGGAGGTTCACTTGCCTTCCTTTCGGCCTATCCTCAGCTCCGTGGGTTTTCATAAAACTTCTGAAACCAGTGATAACATCCCTTCGGGAACGCGGAGTCCGCTTAGTAATCTACCTGGTCGATGTCCTATTGATGGCAGATTCCGAATCGACCCTCCTGTCCCACTTACAATGGACGATGGACATCTTCCAAGAGCTCGGATTCCTCATCAATATGGAAAAATCTCTAACGATACCATCACGAAAATTGGAATTCCTAGGCCTAATGGTGGACTCCATCTCGATGACGCTTCACCTTCCACCTCAAAAGATGATGTCAATTCCGAAGGAAATACGGAATATCCTCCAAAAAGACCATATCACACTACGCTGCCTGGCACGAGTTATCGGTCTACTTGCAGCCACTCATCTGGCGATACATCCAGCTCCATTATATTACAGGGCCCTCCAACGCTTGAAGGCCCATTTTCTCCGCAAGGGACTTCAATACTCTGCCCTAGTGACTCTCACCGACGAAGCCCGTTCGGATCTGATGTGGTGGATCGAGAACCTCCAATATTGGAACGAGAGACCCTTGATTCCATCGACCCCGACGATAATCATAGAATCGGATGCTTGCCGCACTGGTTGGGGAGCTCGACATGGTCCCCTAGAAACGGGAGGTCGTTGGTCAACGTCAGAGGCAACACTACACATAAATTGTCTGGAGTTATTGGCGGGTTTATTCGCAATACAATGCTTCACAAAAAATCAGAACAATTGTGCAATTCTCCTCAAGTTGGACAACCTGTCAGCGGTTCGGAGTATCAATTGCCTGGGAAGCCCGAGATCGGAACCTCTCTCAAGGATGGCGAACAAATTTTGATCCCATTGTTTCACCAACAATCTGTCGGTATTGACCCAATTCATCCCGGGCATGACGAAATCTCGTGGCGGATTGGAACTCCAGACATACGGAGGACTCCGGAGACTGGAAATTGCACTCATCAATGTTCACAATGCTTGCCGATCTTTGGGGGCCCCTAGACATAGACCTGTTTGCCTCCAGACTCAACAATCAAGGGCCACGTTTCTTCAGCTGGCGTCCAGATCCAGAGGCAATAGTGATAGACGCCTTCCTACAGGATTGGACCGGATCACGTCATTACGCGTTTCCTCCATTCTCCATGATAGCGAGAACACGGTCTCTCATTCGTGTCCAACGGGTCACGGTAGTATTGATAACACCCCTCTGGAAGGGTTAACCATGGTTCCCATCTCTATTGGAGTTATCAGTGGATTTCCCTCGTCTACTTCCGATTCGCTCAGACCTGTTATTGAATCCGGAGGAACAACCTCACCCATTGTTTTGACAGGGTCAGTGCCGCCTGGTGGCATGGTTGGTTTCGGGGGACTTGGATCTCTCCCTGGCATTTCGGAACAAACTCGTTCCTTACTCCTGGAGGCCTGGGCTCCAGGGACACGCTCCTCATATAATTCAGCATGGCGAAACTGGTTTAGCTGGGGTGTGGGAAGACAGCTGGATCCCTTTTCAGCCCCTGTAAACTATTTCTTGGATTTCCTTACGGAATTATTTCATGACGGTCGGGCATATCGTACGATAAATGTGATGAGATCGGCTGTCTCTGCTTCACATGTAGGTTTTCATGGCATTCCTTTAGGCCTTCATCCACTGGTTTGCCGTTTGTTAAGGGCCATTCGTTTATCTCGTACGCCGGTGCCTCGTTATACCTCTACCTGGGACGTTTCTATTATTCTACGTTTTTTGTCTGGGTGGCCATCTAATGAGACCCTTTCCATTCGACAATTGTCAGCGAAATTATTAATGTTATTCTGCCTTTTTTCATGTAAAAGAGTGAGCGATGTACGCGCTTTAGATATCCCATCACGTTCCTTTGGCCCAGACGGGGATACATTTGATATTGTGCGACGCACTAAAACTTCTATCACCTCTGTTTTTTATCCATATTTGACGGATCATCCGTTTATTTGCCCGATACTATGTTTGCAGGAATATGAATCTCGTACGAGTCAATTTCGACCTAGTGGTGTATCTCCGCTGTTTTTGTCAATTAGGGCTCCTCATAACCCAGTATCATCGGCATCCTTAGCCCGTTGGATGCGTTGGCTTATGTCAGAAGCAGGTATTGACGTTTCTTGTTTTGGGGCACACTCTGCTAGGAGTGCTATGGCTTCGTCCGCTTTGCTTTTGGGTTGTCGTTTAGAGGATTTGATGCGGGCCGCAGATTGGTCCCGAGAATCCATGTTACGTACCTTCTATTTGAAACCTTTATCGCATTGGTCTACCCCGATTCTAGACGAACTTTGAACTAGCAAATAGGAGCCTCCGAGTCAATGACTTAAAATTACAAAATTTTCCTATTACCATAACGGAAAGTTATAATTTTAATAATGACTCGGAGGCGAGTATTTCCCTCCTCACCCTCCCATATGTTCTATTTTTGTCATGCCCCATGGCTGCCACCATCCTGAAACCCCCCCTGGTGGTTCACTTCCATCCTGTTCCTGCCCTGCAGCCAGCATCCAGCAGTGTAAGAGTTAAACACCAAAAACACGTGACTCACCAAATAAAGGGCTCAGCCCCGCACACACTCACTGCTGGTTCATTATAGCTAATGCTCACGAAGAGTGAACATCCTTGCTACGTTGCTACTCTGCTACCTGATCCTGATTCCCCATTTCTGGTTCCTGCAAATTACTACCATCATCCCCAGCAATCAACCTGGTCAGTCATCATATTTCATCCACCCTCCTTATCCTCTGTTTATTTGTGCAGACCACTGCACGCTGGTCTCATACTCTCCTCACCCATGGTGCCACCCCGGTACCATCCCTAACCGTGACAGAATGAACCAGCCCAATACTAATGAGCCCGCAGTGCTGCACTTTATGGTGGAGTTACTAAAAAGGACCTTCCAGGACCTGTTTAAAAACCTGGCTGATTCCCTGATGACATTACTGCAAAATATTCTGGGCACCTCAACTAAGGTGTGCGCTCCTCCAAACAAACGCCATGATCCCCTGTCTCCTGAAGAGCGTGTCAGGAGACAAAATAGCAATTTGTGCCTGTACTGCGGGGCAGGATCACATTGGATATCCAATTGCCCAGAAAAAAACCCCAGATCTGCGGTTGTCAAACCAACACTAGCACCAGTTTCTAAGCCTGCTGCAACTTCCAAGCACGCTCAGGTGCGTAGATCTCTGAAGCAGCCCCAGGCTTCCAGGCCTGCTACAGCCACTGTGTCTACACCTGCTTCTAAGAGACTTGCCATTCCTAAGCCGGTACCCCTACCCAGACCGGCCCCCAAGAGATTTCTTGAACCCAAGCCTGCACCCCGAACAACTCCTGCACCTACACCTGTCCCCAGACAAACTGTATCCAGGCATGTGACGTCTTTAGAGGTCAGCGACACCCCCATTGATATGGAGACCTTTATGCCCTTACCCAGGGAGCCCGAACCTGGCATCCCTATGGACTTTGAAGATGCATCCATAGAACCGGAGCCAATGGACGTTATGTATATACAGGTTCCAGGCGTACCTATCCCCATCACTCACAGCCCACATGATCCGGCCATCTGTGAGTTTGACCTCCTGAATGATGCCTTCCCGTTTGACTGTATACCAGAGGACACCACGGTCTCTAAAGACCCCCCGTGTCAATATACGGAGTCTTTGGGGTCTGATGCTTCCATCAAGGGGTGGCGTAATGTCTGTTCCTCATCCAGCGATGACCTTGAGGGGGACTATGACGAAGAGGAGACACCTACCCCGATGCCATCTTCTTATGTGGGCACAAGATTCAATGGTGACTCTGCCTCCTATCTCTCGCCCTCTGTCGCCAACGCCAGACGTTCAAGGGACATTCCTGTTGCTCCAGATTCCTTACCTGAGAATCCAGCTTCTTATACGGTGCAGGGCATCTACGCTATACCCACCTTGGTGCCATCCACTTACGTGGGCACCCTCATTCCTGAGGCATCACCTAAGAGAAAAGAGCGTAACCCCAAGATCCCTAAAGACCCTGATATGGACTTTTTTTTTCTCGCGATTGTTTTTCACCCATAGTGACTGAAGACGATGAAGAGAGAATGCCATCTGGGTACATGGGCACTCTCCTTCCTGAGGTGTCTGCTGACCACAAGAAAACGAAGACCAAGGCACGGCGGCGTCAGAGGAAGGCACGTGCCCAACCCTGTAGCGCCACTCCTGACCATCGCTCTGCCCTCCAGTGGTGTGACGATTACTGGTCCCAGCACCCACCAGAGTGACCCGTGCCTGGTCGTGGGCAGTCCTGCTGCCATCCTTGGTCACTCGGAGCGTGACCTGAAGGGGGAGGTACTGTCATGCCCCATGGCTGCCACCATCCTGAAACCCCCCCCTGGTGGTTCACTTCCATCCTGTTCCTGCCCTGCAGCCAGCAGTGTAAGAGTTAAACACCAAAAACACGTGACTCACGAAATAAAGGGCTCAGCCCCACACACACACACTGCTGGTTCATTACGGCTAATGCTCACGAAGAGTGAACATCCTTACTACGTTGCTACTCTGCTACCTGATCCTGATTCCCCATTTCTGGTTCCTGCAAATTACTACCATCATCCTCTGCAATCAACCTGGTCAGTCATCATATTTCATCCACCCTCCTCTACCCTTATCCTCTGTTTATTTGTGCAGACCACTGCACGCTGGGCTCATACTCTCCTCACCCCCTCATCCCTAACCGTGACAATTTTGGTGTTTATATAATAAATAAAATTTACAATAACGGATATTGTTTTGACATAATAAACATTGTTTATCAATTAATGTTCCGTTTATCCTGTCCGAAATCCGGCCTTTGATTGCCAGTAGCGGGACTCTATCTAATCCCTGGTCCGTGTTTTCTGCTCTGTTTTTCAGCCACCTGATTGGATTCAAACACAGTCTTCTCACAGTTGGTCCTCTACATCCTTCGTTTCCTGTATTGGCTATCCGTCCTTCTACGTCGGATCCTTCTTCATACCTGTTGGATTTATTACTCCAGTTCCACATCCTGTTTTCGCAGCAAGAAAGAGGACGCATTTCCGGGTTCAGGCTCATATATAGACTTGGACCGCAGGGGATTGTGGACTGGAGGGAGGGGTTAAGGGGAATTTATGTTAGTTTTTTTCACTTGTTCAATTTTTTCTCTTAACAAGGAAAAAAGGTGTCATCTGCGCTCGTTTCTATGTGTTCCATGTACAACAAAACTGAGGTTTTTGTTTGTTTCAATGGCCATTGCAACGTAAGCTCACTCGCCACTTCACGGCACATCTTTACAGAGTGAGTACCTAACAAATGTAACCAAAAGGCCGCTCTACTGAGCAGCTCCAAGCCCCTCCTGCTGCTTTTCAGCCAAGGAGAGGCAAAGATATGGTGGGTTTTATTTATACACGCACCAAACACTTCCCATTTGGGATTAAAAACAAAAACATGGAAAGAGGAACAGCTGCAGAACGACGGACTGGTGTTACAAGCATGATATACATAAATACAGAAAAAATGGCGTCGCGCCCATACTCACCGGAGCGGCAGCAACTGCCAGGAGTAACAGCCCAGTTAATGTATAAAGCATAAGGAAAAAATGTGTCATCTGCGCTCGTTTCTATGTGTTTCATGTACAACAAAACTGAGGTTTTTGTTTGTTTCAATGGCCATTGCAACGTAAAGTCTCTCGCCACTTCACGGCACCTCTTTACAGAGTGAGTACCTAACAAATGTAACCAAAAGGCCGCTCTACTGATTTTTTCTCTTACTGCTGTGGATTAAATGTTAGAAAGAGAAGCAAGCAAATACTCGCCTCCGAGTCATTATTAAAATTCTAACTTTCCGTTAGGAAAATTTAGTAATTATGATCAATAGAGACCCACACATGAAGTACGTCCGCACAGAAGTGTGGACGCACAACGGACGCGGCAAACGGACGCAAGTAAGGCAAGAACGTTAAACTGCTAGAACGGACGTGCGGAGTGCGCCATGTCCGCAACGTCCACATAGCTTTGTGTGTGAGTGATGGAACGTAGTCAGACAGATTGCATTTATACGTCCAGCATTTTTGACGGACAAAATGGTTTTCATATTAATTTTATTTCCCATCTACAGTGGCAAGAAAAAGTATGCGAACCCTTTGGGATTACGTGGAGTTTTGCATGAATTGGTCATAAAATGTGCTCTGATCTTCATCTAAGTCACAACAATTTGAAAAACACAGTCTGCTTAAAATAATACAACACAAACATTATATGTTTTCATGTGTTTATTGAACAGAACATGTAAACATTCACAGTGCAGGGTGGAAAAAGTATGTGAACCCCTAGCCTAATGACTTCTCCAAGAGTTAATTGGAGCCAGGAGTGAGCCAACCTTGAGTCCAATCAGTGTAATATTATTGGATGTGTTGCTGAAAGCTGTCCTGCCCTTTAAAAACACACACCAGTTTTGGGTTTACTGGTTTCAAGAAGCACTGCCTGATGTGAACCATGCCTCGCAGAAAAGAGCTCTCAGAAGACCTACAATCAAGAATTCTTGACTTGCATGAAGCTGGAAAGGGTTACAAAAGTATCTCCAAAAGCCTTGATGTTCATGTGTCCACGGTAAGACAGACGGTCTACAAATGGAGAAAGTTCAGCACTGTTGCTACTCTCCCTAGGCGTGGTCGTCCTGTAAAGATGACTGCAAGAGCACAGCGCAGAATGCTTAATGAGGTAAAGAAGAATCCTAGAGTGTCAGCTAAAGACTTACAGAAATCTCTGGCACATGCTAACATTTTTGTTGACACATCTACAATAAGGAAAACATTAAACAAGAATGGAGTACATGGGAGGACACCACGGAGGAAGCTATTGCTGTCCAAAAAGAATATTGCAGCACGTTTGAAGTTTGCAAAAGAGCACCTGGATGTTCCACAGCACTACTGGCAAAATATTCTGTGGACAGATGAAACCAAAATTGAGTTGTTTGGAAAAACCACACAACACTATGTGTGGAGAAAAAAAGGCACAGCACACCAACATCAAAACCTCATCCCCACTGTAAAACATGGCGGAGGGAGCATCATGGTTTGGGGCTGCTTTGCTGCCTCAGGGCCTGGACAGATTGTTGTCATTGATGGAAAAATGAATTCCAGAGTTTTTCAAGACATTTTGCAGGAAAACGTAAGACCATCTGTCCGCCAACTGAAGCTCCGCAGAGGATGGGTGATGCAACAGGACAATGACCCAAAGCATACAAGTAATTCAACAAAAGAATGGCTTCAACAAAACAAAATATGCCTTCTGGAGTGGCCCAATCAGAGTCCTGACCTCAACCCGATTGAAATGCTGTGGCATGACCTTAAGAGAACGATTCACACCAGACATCCCAAGAATATTGCTACACTGAAACAGTTTTGTGAAGAGGAGTGGTCCAAAATTACTCCAGATCGTTGTGCAGGTCTGATCTGCAACTACAGGAAACGTTTGGTTGAGGTTATTGCTGCCAAAGGAGGGTCAACCAGTTATTAAGTCCAAAGGTTCACATACTTTTTCCACCCTGCACTGTGAATGTTTACGGGTTCTGTTCAATAAAAACATGAAAACATATAATGTTTGTGTTGTATTATTTTAAGCAGACTGTGTTTTTCAAATTGTTGTGACTTCGATGAAGATCAGAGCACATTTTATGACCAATTCATGCAAAACTCCACATAATCCCAAAGGGTTCACATACTTTTTCTTGCCACTGTACATCAGTCAAAAAAACGTCAGTCACAAAAATTGACCGTGTGGCCACTACCTTGTCGTCAGTCAGAAAGTACGTCTGTTGTGCATGGACGCACAGTCTGCACAGAATGCGTTCGTCTGACCCTAGCCGAATATAGGAAATGCACTGCCTGCACATGGACCATTTGTAGACCAACTGTTTACAAATAAATGCAGGTTTATTTAAAGAGATCCGAATTGTGGCCAAAAGGTAACTGAACAGTGAAATTCAGCGTACTGTTACCTTTCCTGGCCATTCGGCTATTCAGTGAGCAGGCAGTTTGCCAAATGTTGGTGAATTGCCTGCACATACGGTGCCTGTTCTAGGGCAGTGAATTCCCCATAGAGAAGCAATGCTTTGTCTATTCAGAGAACAAAAACCAGCAGTGAAAAGTTGCTGAATATCCCTGCTGTTCGGTGGTTTAATGCGACAGATTTATTCAGGCGAATCCCATAGGCTTCAATGTTAAAAATATTCCCGTTTTAATCCAATATCTAATAAACCGTTGATTATTTATTTATAGATTTTTTAGGATCTTTTAGGCATTTTTCGGCGAATTTTATTTTTCCGTTTTTTTCTGTAACAGCCCTTTTTATTATCATTCATTGGATCTTATATGTAAATTTCAGACATTTTTCGCTCAGTAGTTTCTTTGCAAACAGTGTTTCACTTTTCAAACATTCAAGCATACTGTTTTTTGTCACTCCATTCGACTGCGGTCTCAGGTTTTTCCGGCGGCTGCTCTGCGCTGTGATCGGCGGCTGCTCTGGTTTCTCGGGCGTGTTCGGTGGGGTTAATCCAGATGTTTTTGCGGGTTTCTGTGTGCCTTCGCCGGGTTTTGCTGTGAGTTTGCGGCGGCTTTTCCCTGCAGTACGACGGCCCTGTGGTGCTTGCTGAATACACCGCAGGGTTGCCGAAATGGGATCGCCAAATCGAACCGAATTGAAGAGAACGAAAAGTCAAACGTGTGGTGACTTTTTGAGTCTCTTTGAATAAGACTCTTTGAGTCTCTTTGGTGCTCCTTTGGTCCTGCAGTAACTGACGCATCGTTATATCCAAAGTAAAGAGTTGGTAGACAGGCCCAATCCTAGTAAAGGCACTTTTATTTGGGAAAACCCAGTAAGTGCAGCCTTTCTCAAGCCAGAACAAACCCCTTTTAAAAAAGGCCATATTAATCTGACCTGTGAAAAGTGCTTTAACCTTGTCAGCCCCAGTGGTTTCAAACTGAAACCACAAATTTTCCAAATTACATTATATCTAAAAACATGAATCGCTCAGCGCGTCCATAGCACAGGAGAACCACTTGGCTTGGACGCGCTCAGCGCGTCCATAGCAGCCAAGTGGTTAATAAGCGAACATGTTATAAGGGTTGTGGTGGAGGACAAAAAGTGAGATAAAAAGCTTCCACGCTATAATTAGTTATGTTTATTATTGCAGAAGCCACTTGCACATCACAGCAATTCAAAGAATTGCGTCCCAGAGCTCCTGTGCCACATTCCCCATATGCAGCAAGTAATTCTGGGTAGGATAATAAACATAACTAATTATAGCGTGGAGGCTTTTTATCTCGATTTTTGTCCTCCACCACAACCCTTGTAAGCATTGATTTACCCTACGGGTCCAAGCATCCACTGCAACTGGTCATGCCTAGCTCCTAGCTGATGAGGGTCCAACAAACCCGAAACAGCGCTGTCCTAGGAGTGGCTTTGACCAGGTGCATAAACCTTATATCTGCTAGAAAAAGCCATCTAGTATGGCATGTCATTGATTTAAGGGTTCTGTGTAATAACAGACCCAGGATGCATAAAAGTGACACAGATGTCATTTGCATATCCTACCCAGAATTCCTTGCTGCATATGGGGAATGTGGCACAGGAGCTCTGGGATGCAATTCATCGAATTGCTGTGATGTGCAGGTGGCTTCTGCAATAATATATATATTATGAAGAATTCAACTACAGTGAAAAACGTTTGACGTGTGCAGGTTCATAGCAGATGGAAATCATGATCTCCAGTGGAAATTGATGGAATATTATTTAATATAAAAAAAAGCAAATAAAGACACCTGCAGCTATTACTGCCATCTTTATGATAATCCCATGGGATCATGTAAAAGGGATGCCAAATAGCAACAAATTACCCAAGCTCTGTCAACCTGAGCTTCCATACTCTGGGGGTACATGCTCTTCAAGAAGCGGAAGTTCAGAACTTTGTCTATAAGACTCGGAAGACTCAGGACCTGTCTGCTAGTATCTTGCTGCTCCTGTGTTAACTGTATCGGAACATTCTGCATAAACAGTGGAAGTTGTAATGGGAAGCTTACACCTCCAGCTATTTCATCTTGCGGCTGGCCATCCATTACTTTAGTGGCTATTCCGAAAGGCAGGCTGGTTGAAAACGTAATGAAGCCGTTGGCTGAGGCTATGGCATATCCACGTCTGAAATAATGATTTCTGCATGGATGAGAGGAATCTGGTTTAGCGCGGTCCTTGGCTTGAACTTCGAAAAAAATATCAGTACAATCCAGAATTGTGCAGGTAAGACCTTGATACTGTACAGTTCTTTTTGGTTCAAAAAGTTCCAGGTATCTGGAGCTGTACATAACTGGGACCTGGGAAAGAAAAAAAATAATAATTATTACTGGGAAGGAAACCCCCCTACTAAAGGCCCACAATGGCTGGCATGGTCACGCATTATTATTATCATCATCTAGCGCCACAAATTTACAAAATCAGTGTTCAAGGGGTTGACACAGAATACCACACATGGATGTTGAGTTGACCTGATTCAGGGGGACCCTGTTCCCAAGGGAACTTACAATGTATGAGCCGTACAAGTATTTTGTGAGGTAGGAGCATCCATATTGTTAGGTGTCTTGCCCAAGGACACTCGCTGGTGGCGTCTTCTGAATGGGATCAAGTCATCTTTCCATGATTGTAGAGTAGCGACCTGGTGGTTAGGTTGAACCCATTTCATAGCCTTGCCCACACTAAAGGCAAACTTGATGCCCCTTGGAGAAGTGTGGTTGCAGGACTCCTACCAAGAGATTATGGGCCATTATGGTGATAGCAACTCAAGGGCAGGTTTTACCCCAGTACCTTGTGTCTGATAGAGGTTGTTGCTGTATTATCACAGTGTATATAAAAGGTAAGTAGGGTGTGACCATTGTTTGTGTATCCTATTTTGGGAGGAGTTTTGTATTCTAATGGTTTTAATTGGATTTTGCTCTTTAATAGTGATGTCATAATTGCAGTTTCTGTCCCCGATCCGATTTGTGCGGTCTTCGGGATTGGCCGATACAGAGTCCTGATCCCATACTGCAAGACTCCCAGCCAGACTGGCGGTTCCCTTTCCGAAACTGTATTTTGGCATTCGCTCGTGTCTGCTTGTGCTTCATGAAGGAGGCAAAGAGGATGACTCGAGTGGATGCAGAGGCACCTGGACTACAGCAGGGAGACTTGCAGCATCTGCCCTGCCTCCTCCATAACTCCCGAGCAGGCAGAGAAGATGCAGAGAGTCATTCCCGAGGCTTTAGGACTCCAGCTGCTTGGTATGTCTCAGACCGGTTTGAAAGAGTATATTAAGTGAAAATTTAGAATTAATAAACTGACCTCTTTTCTCACTCCAAGTGTGTCTGGCTTTTGGTTGTTGACTTCTCTGGGTAACCAAAGTCTATGCAATACCTGGGTTACCAGTGGAGTTGATGGGAAACTGACTGCTCAGTGCCTCGAGTGGTTCTGAGTCAGAGAAGTGATGGATGAAGTAATGTCTTGGGTCCGATCTGGGAACCTTGAACAGTACTAAGGTGTGTTCTTGTTACAGTTATTACTAATAACATCATAGCTCAGGTGTATGTTTGGAATTTATGGATAATTGAAGTGTTATTAAAATAGTTCTGACAGGGCTCATGCTTTCATGCCTACTATCCAGGACAAAAATAGTACAAATGACCCCCACCATAGATCTCGCCTTTGACCTTTGAGACAACCACCAAAAAGGCTTTGCACATGTTCCCATCGTATCATTCCTGTCCCAAACTTGTAACGGTCCCCTAAAATCTTATTTCTGGTAATCCAAAAAAAGTGATCTAAAGTACTTTTAATTATATTCTAATTCTGTCACAAAAACATGAAACATCCCTTTTGACACTATAATCTTATCTAAGTGGTCACACTGCTGTGAACTCCCTGCTCCTCCTCTGAGGACTAACTCAAGCATCCACATGCTTTCACTTAGTCCTGCCCAGAACCTCAGCTGCGGTTTCAGGGCTTGGAGACCTTTCGGAACAATCCTTATCTAATGGTATCACAGCCTTCCTGCATGGATAGTCACTGGATTGGCTAGCCCCACTGCAGAGCTAGAAGCATGTCATTTCCTGCAGGGCTCAGAGGGAGACCAGAGCTGGACTTAACAGAAAAGGGAGGTCCATTTCCAACCCCGTCCTGTTTTAACCATATAGAATAGCTTTAAACTTGCATTTTTCTAGCTGTCGAACTCTTGCACGTCAGTAAGAATCCCCTGATTACGCCTTGCAATCTTTTGCATTTCTCAAGTCAAGGACATTTATTTTCTCTAACAACAATTGCTTAAGCTTTAGGGGTTATTCAGAGAGGTCTGAAATGTCGCGAAATGTAACTGGACACTGAAATTCAGCGTACGGTGACATTTCGGAGCCTTTTGGCTATTCAGATAGCAGGCAGTTTGGCAAATTGCCTGCACGTACGGTGCCTGTTCGAAGGCAGTGAAATCCCCATAGAGAAGCAATGCTTCGTCTATTCAGAGACCACAAAACAGCTGAGAAAAGTTGCCAAAGTGTCCAGCTGTTCAGCGTTTTCATACGACAGGTTAAGGCTAGGGTCAGACTAACGCATTTTTCACGTTGTCCGTGAAAAAGTGCGTTCGAACGAATGGACGTATTTTTTCATGGAATACGCAATAGCGGTCATACGATGCGCAGTTTCATCCGTCATTTTGTACGGATCATCAATAAAACACTTTTTGGGTCTGGACGTTATGTTGGCCGGACATTAGTAGCGTCTGACGTCTCCTAATCACACACACACGCCGCTAGCGGACGCAGCGCACTCTGTACGTCAGTACTAGCGGTATCACGTTCTCGAAAAAATGCGTTTGTTTGCCGCTTGCGTTGCGCGGCCGCACTTTTGTGCGACCGTACTTCGTATATTGGCCGTCATTGCCCGGCATCTGCTGCTAGCACAGCCGTGATTAAGTGCGGCTGCACGCGCGTTCGCACTGCCTCAGTCTGACCCTAGCCTTAATCAGGTGAATCCCATAGACTTCAATGTTAAAAATATTCCTGTTTTTATCCAATATCTAATGAACCTAGGGATGCACCGATACCAATTCTTTAAGACAGAGTACAAGTACCGATACTTTTAAAGTCATGTGACCACTTTTCAATAAGAACAGACCTCATATAAAATGCCCCCAGCTCACATGTATATTGGCCCCCAGCTCATCCTCCCACGCTGCCAGGCTCCTCCGGCGTCTTCTCCCTTCGAGCGCCCGCCAGCAGAGGTTGTAGCCTGGCCGCTCGTTGGGAACCACGCACAGCCGCAGTCTCACGAGATCGCGGCTGGTGGATCCCAACGAGCGGCCGGGCTACAACTCTTTGGCTGTGGCCGCTCGAAGAAAGAAGACGCCGGAGGAGCCTGGCAGCGCGCAGAACACTACCGCAAAGAAAGCGGCTGGCTTCCGGTATCGGGGGCCTCTGCACGAGTACCCGGTATCGGCACTGATACTAGTATCGGTACATCCCTAAAATGAACTGTTTATAGATTTTTCTGGATCTTTTAAACATTTTTCAGCCAAAGTTTTTTTCTATTTATTTTTCTGTAACAGACCTTTTTATTATCAGTCATAGGACCTTATATGTAAATTCCAGGCATTTTCATTCAGTAATTTTTTTGTAAACAGCGTTTCAATTTTGAAACTTTCAAACAAACTTTTTTTTTACCCGTTTTTCAGCTTGCTGGATTTTTCCGGCGGCTTGTCTGTGCGGTGATTGACGGCTCGTTGGTGTGTTTTTTTGTGGCGGTTTGAGTGATCCAATTCGTTTTTTCGGCAGGTTTTCCCTGCACTCCAGGACCCTGTGGTGAATGCTGAATACACCGCAGGGTGGGGAACTTCGATTCCCCGAAGTGCAGGGAAGCGCGGGGAATGAGAAAGCACTGAAATGTCGGCGACATTTCGGTGCTCTCTGAATAACCCTTTGTTTTTTTTTCATCATCCCAAGAAAATGGGAGTTTTTTACTTTGCTACCTGTGCCTGTTTCTGCACCTAATCTAATAAAATGTCTGCATTCAAGTCTCAATTTTCTGAATAGGTTTTGTGGACAGAATAATAAGAGAATATTACACTTTAAAAATCAACTAGACTGTCCCTTTAACATCACTTTGCAAAGGTGTGTTACCTGGGTAAGACGTGCATGTAAAAGCTCGGTCCAGTTCAACCAGTAGCGAGAAACTGTGGATTCTGACACTCGGAAGCGAAAGGCCAGGTCTTGAAGCAATAAGCCGAGGCGTAATCGCGTGAGAACCAGAAGAAGTTGATCCTCCAGATTTAGGGCACTTTGAGGTCCCACCTCAGTCTTTTTCCGAATTTTGCCTGTACATAGTTTTTGATCAGCGGTAAGAAAAGCAAGAAAATCAATAAGATGACCGTATCCATCAAAACCTGTGTAGAAGCGCACCCACTTGTTGTCATTTTTTATGCTGTTCATGCAGAAGCTGACTTCTTCCCGGTGACTTTCCCGATCCTTTACCTGCTGGCCTAAGTAAAGAACTGTGCCAGAACTTTTAGCCAGTTGGTCTTGTAGATCTTTATTTTTCTTTTCCAATATTTCCTTTTCGCAGTGTAAATTCCGAATTTCTGACTCCAGCTGGGAAATCTGTTGGCCCATGTCTGCTAACAGCGTCCACCGTTCATTCTCTAGCTTCTCCTTTGTTTCAGGAACATGGGTACAAAATACAGTTGTATATTACTTTTTGAGAGGCATAACACACACACACACACACACACACTTTAGGGCTTTGGATACCAGACAAAAAAAAACCTCGAACTGCATTAAGCCACTGAAGTCATCATGGTGCCAAGACATTGAGAGGTGGCAATAAGGCCAGTGTCAGACGAGCGTCTTTGGAGAGTGTAAAGAACACCCGCGAGAGTGGACGTTCCTTCCACTCGACGCCCGTCTGGCCACCTCGCTGAGCGCACTCAGCGTGGCAAGGCTCGATCCTCCTATGGAGAATCGCGCTTTGCAGCCTTGTCAATGTCCGTACTAGCGCTTTGCCGGAAAGGCTTGGATAACGGATGCTTGTTGCACGCGCATATCGTGCGCACGCACAAGCGGGTGACCGGCCCCGTTGCAGCGTCACAACGCTGCGACGGACGCCGGTAAGCACATCAGTACGGGCGCATATAACGTGCTCGTCTGACACCAGTCTAAATGGTCAGTCTAGTGCTTGAACAACAGATTGTGTTATACTGATTTAAATGGCATGCAGTATTTTGTGTTCAAGTGTAACCCGTGTAAAGGGGTAAAAATAATAAAAAAAAAACACTTAAGTACTTCCCGTTTTGCAGAAATCGCTTTGTGAAGAGGAGCAGTTTCCTCTGCACACACAGCTGTCACTCAGAGGACGGGATTTGAATATCCTGCCTGCCAAGGATCAACTCGGGGGACCAATGATATCAGCACGCTTTGTGTGTTGACATTAGGGATGCACCGATACCACTTTTTAAGACAGTGTACGAGTATCAATACTTTTTTTACAGGAGACCGTGACCGGATACTTTTATTTAAGGTCATGTGACTGCTTCCCAATAAGAACAGGCCTCATATTGATAGATCCACAGACGTGTTTGTGGATACACAAACACTACAGACCTCAGATACGAACACAGGGGCGGCTGGCAGAGTTCTCTAAAGGTACTCTGCCAGGCCCCTCTGGGTGGCCTTCTTCCTTTGAGAGGCCACCAGCAAAGGTTGTAGCCCGGCCGCTTGCTGGGATGGAACCACCAGCCTCGATCTCGTGAGATCCTGGAGTTCACGAGATCGCGTTCCCAGCAAGCGCGCGGCTACAACGGCCAGCGGCCGCTCAAAGGAACAAGGCCATCCGGAGGAGCCTGGTGCCGGCATAAGGTAGAATCCCACACTGATTGGCTGTGTGCTATGCCACCAAGGGCAGACCTCCCTGTAGTGCCAGCTATACAGGAATAAGGCTGGGGTCAGACGAACGCAGTGCGAACGTGCGTTTAGCCGCACTTTATTACGGCCGTGGTAGCAGCAAATGACATCCAATGCAGGTCCACACACGAAGTACGGCCGCAGAAAAGTTCGGCCGCGCAACGCAAGCAGCAAACAAATGCATTTTTGCAAGAACGTCGAACCGCTAGTACTTACGTACAGAGTGCGCTGCGTCCGCATAGCGGCGCGTGTGCGTGATTAATATCAGACGTCAGATGCTGCTCATGTCCAGCCAGCATAACGTCCAGACACCCAAAGTTTCCTGGTTTGCATCTGTAAAAATTCACGGCCGTAATTGCGCATCGTATGACCACTACCGCGTCTTCTGTGATAAAGTACGTCCATGCGTTTGGACGCACTTTTTTTACGGACGATGCGAAAAATGCGTTAGTCTGACCCTAGCCTTAGTAAGCGACTAAAATATCTTTTTTAAACATGTATTCTCGTATTTTGCTTCAGATGAAAAATTACTGCGATTGCATAGCTTAAAAAGGAGCACTGCACACAGTATGACCACACAATCTTAACGGAGTGGTCACACTGCTCCCTCACAGAGCTCCCTCTCTTCCCATTGAAAGGAGTTCAGTGGCGGATTCAGCCATCCAAATGCAGGGGCTTAGTCCTGCACAGAGCCTCAGTTCTGGGAGCCCTCAGCTCAGGTTTCAGGGCTTGCAGACCTTTGGAAACTTGTCTTGTACAATGGTATCAAAGTCTTCCTGCATTGAGAGTCGCTGAGCTAAAGCAAATATTTCAGAGATCAGATTAAAAGTAAATCGTTAAAACTGAAGAGGGAGGGCCAGAGAGGGTCAAGAGGGGTCCATGTTAAACCACCTCCATTTCCTACCTCCTCCTGTTTTTTCCCCTATAGTTTCCCTTTAACCCCTTCACTATCAAGTGATTTTTTTTTGGAAAAATGAAAATTGTCAGGAACCAGTTTTTTTTTTAAAAAATCATTAATTATACATTAAGAAATATTTGGGAATATTCTCGGTGCATTTCTTACTGTAATAACCTATTTGGTTAGACTGATGTCGCCATCTACTGGCTGAATAGAGTTCCTGCAGTTAGAACTGCAGGTCGTGTTCCCGGCATTGTCCTTCTCGGACTTTCAGCAGCCATTCAATTAGCCGATTTTAGACGATTTTTAGCACCTTGGGCATTATGCCCACAGGGCTAAAACTTTGGGGGCACCTTCTGCAGCCCAAAAGCAAATGACATTTGTTTGCAGGAAAGAAATTTCCCGTGTTTTTGTCCTGCACAGCTAGAGATCGAGAATTCGATATTGGGCACTGGATGGTACCTTTGAAGCCCGAGTTATCTCACTCTCGGTAGTGAAGGGGTTAAAGTGGCTTTCTATAAAGGATTCATTATTCAGACATTGGGTCATCTGGACGTTGTGAGGCTGATTCAGGATATCTCTTAGATGAATTACGGGTTGACCTGAGACGCAGTACCAGGTAGCCCTTCACCCAGGTTCTGTACCAGTCCTTGAGGTGGATGGATTTCGCAATGGTAGGAGTTGGACCTACAAAGCAGGGACAGCAATAAGGAAGGGAGATACCAGTCCTTGTATGGCTGGAAGTAAGCGACAAGAGAGGTACGGAAAAGGGTAATAGGAGAACAGAACCAGGCAAAGCCTGGAAGCCAGGGACCCTGCAGAGCAGGTTAATTGGTCAAGAGCCAAATCTGAGTCAAGGGGCTAAAGAGGTACACAGGTCGATAGCCAAATCCAGGAAATCATTATGTAGTAGAGTTAGAAACAGCACAAACAGGCACTTAAGGGTCAGTATAACTGGAACCACAAAAGGGCACTAAATCCAAGGCTGAGCAAGTTTAAATACAGCGCCCTTGATCGTGATTGGTCTGCTGGATCACGTGGTACCGGAAACAGCTGCCGCGAGTACGATGATGTCATCTGCGCAACGGGCCGCCGGCAGGTAAAAGATGCTGGAGCCGGCAGCTCGCGTGCATAGGACGCAGGGGAAGCCTGGAGGCGTGCAGCCACAAGGGAGCCAGTGAGGAGCAGAGCCGGGACCTGTCGGGGCCAGGTCTGACAGACGTTAGATGTTCATTCGAACCAAAGCTTTCTAATTTCAAATTTGGATTTGCTGGTGCGGATTTGTTCAGAGTAGAGGATAATCAGTTGTTTTATCCCCCCCCCCCCGAATGAAGGAAATGTTGATTACCATAGATACTCGAGTATAGCGCGACCCGAATATAACGCGATGGATAGAGATTTATTATGGAAATGAGAGAATAACGCGAGGAACAAAATTTTACTGCACCGGTAAACCATTAAAGACAGTCTAGGTTCTCTTAACAGTCTGGCTCCCCTCAGGTCAGGGTGTTCTGCTCTAGAATGTTTGCAGTTGTTACTAATTATGAAGCCGCCGGCCATCTTTACTAGCGATTTAGATGGCCGGCGGAGGCGAGTGAGGTGAATGATTGGCTTAAACGGAGAGTGCCCTCTGGCCATGATGGATCCCACCTCTCCCGAATCTGGGAGTTCCTGAAGTGTTTGCAAGGATCAGGGAGCTCGCATTCACTTCAGCGAGACTACTGGAGCTTCCGGGAGACGTGGGATCCAGAGCTGGGCAAGTTTTTTTTTTTTTTTTTTTTTTTTTTTTTACACGCGATGTCTCGAATATAACGCGACCCCTCCAATTTGAAGGTAAACTTTTGTCACCAAAATCTAGCGGTATACTCGAGTATCTACAGTAATTTCCAAATATAACATTAATTTCCAGGAGAACATCAGGGCACCTCTATTATAAATAACCAGTTACCTGGAGTTCTTGACATTGCTTTTCTTTATTGTCTAACAATTGCTGCAGTGAAAGTAGGAGCTGGCTCTGATGGTATGACGTCTTCTTTAACTCCTTCACCATTTGTTTTAAAAGCACTGGGTCATCTGGCACACAGTAATCTCCATGGTCATGTACAATCCTTTTATTCGTTTCTCCGTGTCCTCGACAGGACGCTTCACTGACTTTCTCCATTAATTCAGCTGCCAAGACAAGATCTCCAATGCTGGACTGGACTTCGGCTAAAGAAAAAAATATATATATTTATATACATTGCGTTCGGACAGCATTTTTTTTTAGGTTGCAGAACTATGCTAAAAAATTTTTTAAAAAAATTATATTTTTTTTCTCCACACCAACACTGGACAGCCAATAATTTATTTGTTGTAAACAATGTCATTAACTATTTCATTTATAAGTGGTTTTTCCATAAAACCACAGCCAAGAACTGAAATCTTAAGGCATTATTCACTAATCTCCGAATTTGCCACCAAATTGCACATAACAGTGAATTTCAGGGCACTTTGTGGATTCACAAAGCTGTCAATTCACCAGAGGCTCCATATAATGCTTTTGGAATATTTCTTAACGTATTTGATTTTTGGGGAGCAAAAAAATCTGGTGGGACGCTATCCCTACTGACCCTATGGATGAGCCTCCACAAGTCATACTCTAGCAGGGTTATACAGAAAGAGGTGAAACTCCGGAGAATGACTGGAGAAGTGAAAATTCTAGGTCAAAATAGCCAAACCAGAAAAATTCTCCCATTATCTCACTTTCCAAATCGGCTATTTGGTCTATATTGTTCTCTTCTCCTGCCAATTGCCCTGATTGACACCGCTCTCTGAATAACCCTGTATGTTCTTACCCACTTCATCTTGAAATTGATGGGAGTGGATCAGCTTTTTTTTCTTCGTTCTCCTCTTATCATTTCTTTTTGTCGGAACCTTGGATAATGTTTTTATCGAGGTGCGCTTGTCCTCCTGAACTTCTTGCTCTTGTCCCAAATCGAGGGCAGTAATGCTGACGGGTTCTGCATCCTGTGTTAAGAGAAATATGTAAACATTTAGGCTGGGGTCAGACGAGCGTGATTTCTACGGACTGTACGTCCGTGCAGTACGGACATCGTCAGTACGGATGACGCAGTAGTGGTCACACAGTCCGTTTTTTCACTGAAGTTATTTTTTTGACGGATGTAGGAGGGAAAAATAAATTACAATGAAAAAACATTCTGTCCGTCAAAAATGCTGGACGTATAAATGCAGTCCGTCTGACCTCGCTCCATCACTCACACACAAAGCTATGCAGACGTTGTGGACGTGGCGCACTCTGCACGTCCGTTCTAGCAGTATTACGTTCTTGCCTAACCTGCGTCCGTTTGCCGCGTCCGTCATGCGTCCGCAGTTCAGTGCGGACGTACCTCATGTGTCAGGCTCCAATGGACTTTCTTTCATGCTATCACGGACGTACTTTTAGGCGCAATCACGGACGTGAACACTACGCTCGTCTGACCCCAGCCTTAGAGAGAAAGGACATCTGACTTTGGTGAACTTGCAGAGAGAGAGGTTTTGGTCCTTTTGGGAAAAGGAGAGGAAAAGTCCTAGTGGGATGGGAGCTTTATTTGAGTTCTCTGGAGGTAACAGCCTGTCACTTCACTGCTGTACAATGGGGGCAATATCCTACATCTCAAATGTCTCTTCCCTAAATGCTGACAGCAGAAAGGGGGAGAATAATTACATTTATCCTAGGAGTAAATCCATGTGTTTGAAAGCACTTACGTAAAAGTGATATTACAGTTCAATTCATATAGACCCAAAAGTCAAGGTTCATTATTTGATCGTATTAAGTGAAAGGAAATTAACGAGATTTTAAGGACATGTACCTCCTCTGAAGTTGCGCACATCTTATTATTTTAAAAGGGACACTACCGCTTACATAAGTTTTAATTAGATTACAAACAAAACCTTATAAAAAACACACGCAGCTGTCTTTTTTCTTTGAAGTAATTGCACGAAAAAGGGAAATTAAAGTTAGTTTTTTTTGTTTTTTTTAATCGGTTTCCATTTTGTGGATTTTTCCCATTATACAATATTTACCAAAATCTTAGTGGGAAAGAAGCCTACAGAAGGATTAGGCGAAACGTGTATCTTTTATTTATTTATATACATTGTTTTTATTGGAATAAATATTTTTACTTTTAAATCCACTCGAAGTACAGATTGGTGACTTCAACTGGCGTATTCTGGTCCAAAGAAGCTGACCACATCGTTATATCACACCACACATTAATTGCTATGGTACAAGAACAGCGATATTTGCGCAATGGAGATTTTTTCTTTTAATTTACCTAAAGTGTCACCCATTGAAGATCTAAGTGTGAACGATCGTATATCAGGGGTGTGACCCCCCAGAGTGGTCAAGATGCGATCACTTGAGCCATTTAGGGCTCCCTCCTTGAGTTTTATATACAAAGTGTATCCATCAATTGTGATTGATCTTAAACGATATCGCACTGTCACGGGATGGCCCAGCACCCTCAGCCAGGGGCGGTGCAGTGACAGTGGGGACATGGACACTTGGGTGTGGTGGCACGCACCTTTTTTTTTGGTTATTTTTGTTAGAGGTGACAATTGTGTGGTGTTAATAAAGTGTTTCCCGTTGGTTATGGTGTAATGTATTTTCCCCTTTGTTTGCCTTGCTCGCCGCCATTTTCCGATCCTTGTGGCGCAGTTGGAATTTCGATTCGGAAAATGGCCGATTCGAACCATCCGGTTCGAATCGTAAAATGGCCGATTCGGACCATCCGGTCCGAATTGGCGACTCCCTGAAGGCTAAGGGCCAATGGGTCCTGGGAGGGCGGGCAAGGAGTCCCATTGTATTCTAATTGTGTGGAGAAGTAATAAATGCTTGTACTGTAAACAATAAACCCAGTTCCTGCAGTGCATTCAGCTTTGTCTGGTGTGGCTTGATTCTCCGCCGTATTTTCGGATCTGAGTGTCCCCCGCGGCCTCAGAGTACGGTGCCCACCCGGATTCGATCCGAATCGAGCGCGCTGACCCTGCATCGAGCATCGGGGCAGAGGCGCTGCTCAGGAAGATTCGATCGGAGAAATACAGAGATCCGAATCGAACGGCCCCGCCGGGAGCCGCGCCCTGGCATTTGCGGTAAGACCCGCACTTCCCACTGGTCCCGCCCGATCCGAAGCACCCTTCCCTACCGATCCGAAGCACCCTCCCCTACCGATCCGAAGCCCTCCAGTTCCGATCCGACCCGCCATCCCTTCCCGACTCGAATCGCCACCGCTCAAGATCCGAAGAGACACCCGCCCCCGGATCGGAAACGTTTCCCACCTAAGAACCGAAACGTTTCCCCATAAGATCCGAATCTTCCTCCGCGGCCGCTAGGGCCGATTCCCGCAGGCGTCCCACACCCGCCAGGTCAGGGAACCAGTTGCTCGGGACGCTGAGTGCTGTATGGCTCAGTGGTCGGACTGGTTCCAGGCAGGGGTCCCCTTCTCCGCCCGCTAACCCTATCCTAGGGTCACGCCAGGCCGCACGAGACGCCGAGTGCGCGACACTCGGTAGTCGGGCCAGCGGTAAGCGACGGGGTCACGCAGATAGAGCACACCCGCAGGCGGAACAACATCTCCATTCCGTCATACTGGTGGCAGCGGTGGGATAGCTCTCTGCAGACCCCAGGGGGACCCTCATCATGATCAAGTATTCTGCCTATAAGCGGGACGTCCTGCGCGGGATGTTGGAGAATCGGGGCGGTGTCCCGGGCTCCAAGAGTCGGGAGACCCTGATAGAGGAGTTGCGGAGAATAGATCAGGCGGAGGCGTTCGCGGAGTTGCCCGCGGACCCAGTACCGGCTGCCGTCCCCGCTGAGGCGAGGATAGCGAATTCTGCCGGAAGATGCGGGAGCGGATCTCCATGATGGGTCCGGCTCCATCGGAAGCAGAACTGAGGAAACTGGGTCGGGAACTCGGTCAGGAAGAGGAGAGGGAGAGAGAGCGGGTGCACGAACTGCGGCTGGCCGAAGTGCGAAGCCGGCGGAGTAGCCGCTCGCCATCGGACCGATATTCCGACCGGAAAGTGCCGTTCCAGGCGTTCAAGGAGTTCCGGGAAGCCGAGGAAGAGATCGAAAGTTATCTCCAGGACTTTGAGCGCCTGTGTCGGGTGCATGAAGTGCACCGCGCCGACTGGATCCGGATCCTGGCGAGCAAGCTGACCGGTCGGGCCGCCGAGGCCTATCGCACGGTGCCGGATGACGAGGCCACTAGCTACTCGCACGTCAAGCAGGCGCTGCTGAGAGTAGATATGCCGTGACCCCTGAAGCCAGCCGGATGAAGTTCCGGAATTCTCGCCGGCCCAGTGGCGCCACCCACGTGGAGTGGGCCCATCGGCTGCAGAGGGACCTGCGCACCTGGCTCTCGGGAAGCCAAGCGGAGTCGGTGGCCGAGATCACCCAACTGCTGCTGCTCGAGCAGTTCTTCGAGCACACACCCTCCGCCATCCGAGAGTGGGTGCGCGATAAGAAGCCCTATACGGTGCAACAAGCGGCCACCTGGGCCGACGAGTACACCGACACCCGGAAGCTGACGGGGGGGAGCGGCCCCTGGCCAGCCGTCCCATTCTACCCGCCCCACTACTTCCACCACCTCCACCACCAGTGGTCCGGGCGCCTGTAGCACGGGCTCCCAGCCGGCCCACCAACATGGCTAACGTCCGCTGTTACGGGTGCAACCAGGAGGGGCACTACAAACAACATTGCCCCAACCGCCCGGAATTGACCCGGCCGGCCGGCAGGCCATCGCTGGCGGCCCATTGTTGCGACGCCGGAGCTCCGTGGCCGGAGGCCCCGGAGGAATGGTGGGAGCAGTTGCACGAAGCCGACCCCGTGCAAGCCGCCGCGGATGACAACCGCCGACACCACCGCCAGGCGGTGTGGATAAACGGGCGGCCCGCTGAGGGGCTGCGAGACCGGGGCTACCATCACCCTCGTCCGGCCTCACTTGGTCCCGCCAAGCGACCGCCTGCAGAGCACTGTAGCGGTACGGGTGGCGGGAGGGAAAGTACTCCGGCTTGAGACGGCCCGGGTGTACCTGGACTGGGGGAACGGGGAGAAAGAGGTGCGGGTGGGGTTGCTGAGACACCTGCCGGCCGAGGTGCTCCTGGGGAATGATCTGGGGCAGTTAGTATCCGCTTACTCCACAGATGCAGCTACCCCGGTTACCACTAGGCAACAGAGCCGACGCCACGACCAGGGCACTCCGAACGGGACCCAGGTGAGACCTCCACCAACACCATCCCGACCTCCCAAACCTCCCAAACCGCCTCGACCTCCGCGACCCCCCGACCCTTACCGACCTCCTCGACCTCCCCGACAGGCCAAAACCCCAGGCCCTTCCCGACCTCCCAGTCCGTCATCCCCTCCCCAACCTCGACGGGACCCGATGTTTTTCCCTTCGCTTGTCCTTCCTTCCCCGTGGTGTACCCCGGAGACCCTGCGCCACCAGACGCAAACCGACCCCACATTACAGGGCTACCGGGACCGAGCCGGTCAGGGTCTGGACGGCCAGGGGAAAGACAAGGTGGAGTGGGAGGACGGGCTGCTGTACCGCTACACCGTGAGGGAGGGGGCCAAGAAGAAGCAGATTCCGCAGAAGCAGCTGGTGGTGCCGCAAGGACCCAGGCAGGAGCTTCTGCGCTTGGCCCACGACATTCCCCTTTCGGGTCACTTAGGCCAGAGTAAAACCCGGCACAGGTTGGCGCGCGCGTTTTACTGGCCTCGCCTTAGCAACGACACCCGCGATTATTGCCGCACCTGCCCAGTTTGTCAGAAAGCTGGGAAGGCTGGGGACCATCCGAAGGCGCCCCTGCACCCCATGCCCATCATCCAGGAGCCCTTTAGCCGGGTGGCGGTTGACATCGTAGGGCCGTTGCCACGGCCCAGTGCCACGGGTAAGAGGTACATTCTTACCGTGGTGGATTATGCCACCCGGTACCCCGAGGCTGTGGCCTTGGCCAACATCCAGGCGGACACCGTAGCGGACGCGCTCCTCAGGGTGTTCACGAGGGTAGGGTTCCCCGAGAAATCCTGTCCGATCAGGGTACCCAGTTTACCGCTGAGCTCACCCAACAGCTCTGGCGTCTCTGTGGCGTTAAGGCGCTGCACAGCGCCCCGTATCACCCCCAGACCAACGGGCTGTGCGAGCGGTTCAATGGGACCCTGAAGCAGCTCATCCGGGCCTTTGTGCATGAGAACAGGGACTGGGAGAAGTATCTTCCCCACTTGCTGTTCGCCTACCGGGAGGTTCCGCAGGAATCCACCGGGTACTCACCCTTTGAGCTGCTGTATGGACGCCGGGTGCGAGGTCCTCTGGATCTGGTTAGGGCTCAGTGGGAGGGGCCGCCGGAGGAGGACGGTGTTCCCGTGGTGGAGTACGTTCTGAAGTTGCGGGAGCGCTTGGCGGACCTCCAGGGGTTCGTGCAGGAGAACATGGAGACGGCCCAGGCTCAGCAGAAGGCGTGGTACGATCGCGCTGCGTGCAGCCGCTCGTTCTGTGTGGGACAGAAGGTTCTGGTGTTGAAACCACAGCGGCAGAACAAGCTGCAGGCGGCCTGGCAAGGTCCCTACAAGGTGGTAACCCAGTTGGGGGATACCACCTATGTGGTTGTGAGCTGCGCGGACACCAGAATCCAGCGGACGTTCCACGTCAATATGCTGAAGGCCTTCCATGAGCGGCCAGAGTCGGTGGACGCCATATGCGCGCCGGCGGCCGAGGAGGTGGAGCCCTTTCCCTTGGAGGAACTCCCGGGGGTAGCTAAGCAGCCTTCCGGGGTGGAGCAGGTGCAGCTGGGGGAGGAGCTAGGGCCCGAGAAACAGGCGCAGGCGCGGCAGCTGCTTCTCGCCTATCCGGGGTTTTCTCGGCCCTTCCGGGATATACGGACCAGGCCGTCCATCAGGTGGACACCCCCGGCCAGAGACCACTCCGACAGCCCGCCTACCGGATCCCGGAAGCAGTCCGCGAGTCTATGCGGGCTGAGATCCGGGAGATGTTGGAGCTGGGGGTCATTGAGCCGTCGGCCAGCCCATGGGCGTCGCCCGTGGTCCTGGTGCCCAAAAAGGACGGTACCACCAGGTTCTGCGTCGACTATCGGCGGGTAAACGACTGTACTGTTACGGACGCTTATCCGATGCCCCGAGTCGACGAGTTGCTAGACCAGATCTCCGGGGGTCATTTTCTGACCACGGTGGATCTGTGCAAGGGGTATTGGCAGATTCCCCTTGCCGAGGAGGCGACCCCGAAGTCGGCCTTCATCACCCCGTTCGGCTTGTACCAGTTTCGAGTCATGCCGTTCGGGATGAAGAAACCTGCTACCTTCCAGCGGTTAATCGATCGCCTCCTCGATGGCCTCCAGGGATTCGCTTGCGCGTACCTGGATGACATAGCCATCTATAGCCAGACCTGGGAGGAACATCTGGAGCATGTAGGGACTGTCCTGGGCCGGATTAGGGACGCCAACCTGACCCTAAAGCCGGAGAAGTGTAAGGTGGGGATGGCCGAGGTGCAGTATCTGGGCCACCGGGTGGGGTGCGGGATACAGCGGCCGGAGCCCGCCAAGATAGAGGCTATCCTGGATTGGCCCACCCCGGTGACCAAGACCCAGGTCCTCGCCTTCCTGGGTACCGCGGGGTACTACAGGAAATTTGTACCCCACTACAGTGACCTGGCCAAACCCCTGACTGATCTGACCAAGAAATCCCTGCCCCGCCAAGTCCTGTGGTCCCCGGAGTGCGAACAGGCCTTTCGACAATTGAAGGCCGCCCTGACCCAAGCTCCCCTGCTGGCAGCTCCCAACTATAATAAACGTTTTATTGTCCACACAGACGCGTCCATGTTCGGACTGGGAGCTGTCCTGAGTCAAGTGGGGGACGACGGGGGGGACCATCCGGTGGCGTTTATTAGCCGGAAGTTGTTGCCACGTGAAGTGGGGTATGCTGCAGTGGAGAAGGAGTGCCTGGCCCTGGTCTGGGCCCTACGGAAGCTCCAACCCTACGTCTACGGTCGGTCCTTCACCGTGATGACCGACCATAACCCCTTGGTATGGCTCAACCGGGTGGCGGGGGAGAACGGCCGCCTGCTGCGGTGGAGCCTGGCTCTCCAACCCTTCAACTTTTCCATCCAATATCGGCCCGGGTCGCAGAACGGTAACGCAGATGGGTTATCGCGACAGTCGGCCCGGGAACCAGGGGATTGGGGAGCCCCGACTACCTCGGTACGACCCGGTGGGGTCCAACCGAGTGCGTCGGACCTTGGGGAGGGGGAGGAGTGTCACGGGATGGCCCAGCACCCTCAGCCAGGGGCGGTGCAGTGACGGTGGGGACATGGACACTTGGGTGTGGTGGCACGCACCTTGTTTTTTGGTATTTTTAGTTAGAGGTGACAATTGTGTGGTGTTAATAAAGTGTTTCCCGTTGGTTATGGTGTAATGTATTTTCCCCTTTGTTTGCCTTGCTCGCCGCCATTTTCCGATCCTTGTGGCGCAGTTGGAATTTCGATTCGGAAAATGGCCGATTCGAACCATCCGGTTCGAATCGTAAAATGGCCGATTCGGACCATCCGGTCCGAATTGGCGACTCCCTGAAGGCTAAGGGCCAATGGGTCCTGGGGGGCGGGCAAGGAGTCCCATTGTATTCTAATTGTGTGGAGAAGTAATAAATGCTTGTACTGTAAACAATAAACCCAGTTCCTGCAGTGCATTCAGCTTTGTCTGGTGTGGCTTGATTCTCCGCCGTATTTTCGGATCTGAGTGTCCCCCGCGGCCTCAGAGTACGGTGCCCACCCGGATCGATCCGAATCGAGCGCGCTGACCCTGCATCGAGCATCGGGGCAGAGGCGCTGCTCAGGAAGATTCGATCGGAGAAATACAGAGATCCGAATCGAACGGCCCCGCCGGGCCGCCGCCCCTGGCATTTGCGGTAAGACCCGCACTTCCCACTGGTCCCGCCCGATCCGAAGACCCTTCCCTACCGATCCGAAGCACCCTCCCCTACCGATCCGAAGCCCTCCAGTTCCGATCCGACCCGCCATCCCTTCCCGACTCGAATCGCCACCGCTCAAGATCCGAAGAGACACCCGCCCCCGGATCGGAAACGTTTCCCACCTAAGAACCGAAACGTTTCCCCATAAGATCCGAATCTTCCTCCGCGGCCGCTAGGGCCGATTCCCGCAGGCGTCCCACACCCGCCAGGTCAGGGAACCAGTTGCTCGGGACGCTGAGTGCTGTATGGCTCAGTGGTCGGACTGGTTCCAGGCAGGGGTCCCCTTCTCCGCCCGCTAACCCTATCCTAGGGTCACGCCAGGCCGCACGAGACGCCGAGTGCGCGACACTCGGTAGTCGGGCCAGCGGTAAGCGACGGGGTCACGCAGATAGAGCACACCCGCAGGCGGAACAACATCTCCATTCCGTCATACGCACCATCAGTTTTCCCTTTTTTTCAACGAATAGGTTTTATGTTGAAGTTTATCCTTTTTTAAAGAAAAACGAACATTGTTGAAGTATATTTTGAAGATATTCAGACCAGTTAAGTGCGCTCACACCGGGCCTAGTGCCCATTTGTTTCTGCAGCTGGAGGTGGACTATAGGTCATGTGAGACACGAAGGCCCCATTCACACTGTGCGATTTGAAAATCGCGCGACTTTCATATTCGCCATATGGTGCGATAATGTCGCGCGACATCGCTGTTTTGTGCGATTTTTGCAAAGCACCACCAATACAAATCGCAAAATCGCAGATAGAAAATCGCAAAAAAAGGGTCAAGTACCAGCGACATGCTTCTGCGACACGCGACATGCGACACGCGACATCGCGCGGCAAGATGTGAACAGCTCCATTGAAATGCATTGGAGAATCTACACAGCGTGACTTCGCGCGGATTTTGCTGCGACGTCGTGATAAAGCGCACAGTGTGAACGGGGCCTTATCTCCCCCCCCCCCCGTGAAACTCACTTTTTAAAACTCTGCATTTATAAAATAAATATTACAAAAAAAACACACAAAAAGGAACAGCTAAATAAAAATTTGATATAAGTCCTCCAACGCAAGGAATAAGGCTGGGGTCAGACCAGCGCACTTTTAACGTGCGTTCTGGCGCACATAATTACGGCCGCACTAGCAGCAGATGACGGGCAATGACGGCCAATACACGATGTACGGCCGCACAAAAGTCCAGCCGTGCAACGCAAGTGGAATTTGAACGCATTTTTCTGAGAACGCTGAACCGCTAGTACTGACGTACTGAGTGCGCAGCTGCGGCATAGCGGTGTGTGTGCGTGATTAGGAGATGTCAGACACGGCTAATGTCCGGCCTACATAACGTCCAGAAACAAAAAGAGTTTTATTGACGATCCGTACAAAATCACGCCCGAAAATGCGCGTCGTCTGACCCGGTTTTTGCGCATTCCGTGAAAAAAATACGTCAATGCGTTCGGACGCACTTTTTCACGTTCGCGGGGAAAAATGCTTTCGTCTGACCCTAGCCTAAAAGCGAGTTAAATTAGAACGCAAGGGAAAACACTGAAATAAAGATTTTTTTCTTTTTTACTTGGCATGAGGAGTCTTTTTTATAGGCTTGGAAGGTCTCCATAAACTTATTTATTTAGGCCATTAAACAAAAAGTTTAAATAGTGATCAGTCTTAAAAATAAGACAGACTGTTAAGAAGGTTGCATTTAAAGGAACACTCTAATCAAAAATCCCCCCCCCGTTTTTTTACATTAAACTATACCTATTCCCTCAATAAATAAGTAGGGATTTTTTTTTACTGTAATACTTACCCTATAATCCACTTGTTTCCAACGGCGTCTTTTTTTTTATACTCACCTCCCTCCTCTTCCGCTCCCGTCCTGTTAAATCTTCAACTTGGCTAATGGTTTACGTGAGAAGCGCGCATGCGTGCCTCTCACGTAAGCCAGCCAATCGGTAGTCTTCCTCCTGGCTCCATCTTCTAAGATTAGTGTTGCGCGCAAGAGGATGCGCGCAACACTAATCTTCAGCCGCTGCCGCCAGCTACCGCGGCGAGTTGGAGATGTCATCGCGCTGAAAGCGCGATTACGTCTCCCACTGGGCAATAGTCGGCAGAAGCGGGAAATATGAATCCCGCTCTGCTGACTGACAGCTGGGAGGGCGGAGTAAAGTCCTCCGCGTCTCTCAGCTGGTTCAGCCGATCGGAGGGAGGGGGGACAGACAAGGGCATACTCAGGGCATCATGACCACCTAAAAAAAGCTTAGGTGGTCATGTTGCCTACAGTATCCCTTTAAGCTTTGCTATACTCTATGGCTGAGCCATAATTAATGCAACTCAGTGCAGCTTTAGATCAGCAATCACATGCAAGCATCCCTGTAATAAAAGAAAATCTCCCTCAGCCAATGAAGCGTCTTCTGTGTCTGGACCACTGCTATCCATCACTGGGCACACTATACCTGCTGGAGCTGACAGCTTCCCAGACAGTCGCTAGAGATGGCCAGAAGGGTCGAAACGTCTTTACTCATGTCAGCGGCCTCGCTTTGGTAGGTCTCCTTCATGCAGAAACAACCCCAATATCTTTTACAGACCGCGCTATAGATTTATATAAAATAAAGATAACGAGAAAACGGATGCGCATCGGGATAGGAAACAGGAAGCAGACACCAGCCTCTTTTTGGAAATAAGATGGCAGATTTGAACCTGCCCTATCAGTGAGCGTTTGCCAGTATCAAACATGGCTGAAACAGCTAGTACTGTGGGCACCGCCTGTTACGTGTGAGGAACACTAGTTCCGCTTTACATTTAGTTTGAAGGGGTACAATCCACGCCTTTGCATGTGTATTGAATCATTCATAACTCAGTTTTATTATAGTTTTATGTGTCTTACGTATTGTCGATTTATCTGAGAACAATAAAGATGGTTGTGTGGGGTCCGGATTTAGGTGGAGGGATGATATGTTCTAACTTGAATTGTAACGAATATATGTGACTTTTATATAGATATGTATTTTTTTCCTTTAGAATGGTCCATTCACTAAGCACTGAAATTTTGTGCAATTTTGGTGCTTTGCGTTTTGGCCCGTTTTGCCAAAAATATGTTGAATTCACTATTTAGCGAATGGTCACTGTTTTAGGTTTCATGGGCTCTATGAGAGGATACCAGCTGCTGCCATTAGTGGCTCCCAAAAATTACAGCACAGAGCCTCATTTGTAGGCTGGGTGGAGTAGAGGCAACATCACTGCTCTGCGTGGAGAGAGCCTGTGGAGACATGGGTTTGATCCCAGCAAGAGCACCTCTGCAGTAAGGCTAGGGTCAGACTAAAGCATTTTTCGTGTCGTCCGTGAATAGTGCGTTCGAACGAATGGACGTATTTTTTCACGGAATACGCGATAGTGGTCATATGATGCGCATTTTCGTCCGTGATTTTGTACAGGTCATCAATAAAACCCTTTTTGCGTCTGGACGTTATGTTGGCCGGACATTAGCAGCGTCTGACGTCTCCTAATCAAGCACACACGCCGCTAGCCGACGCAGCACACTCTGTACGTCAGTACTAGCGGTATCACGTTCTCGAAAAAAAATGCATTTGTTTGCCGCGGCCGCACTTTTGTGAGGCCGTACTTCATACATTGCCCGTCATTTGCTGCTACTACGCCCGTGATAAAGTGCGGCTGCACGCGCGTTCGCACTGCGTTCGTCTGACCATAGCCTTAGTGTCCTTGGGCAAGACACCTAACGGTACATCTCACCACCCAGGACATACTTGAAAACGAGAGAAATCTCAATGTATCCTTCCTGGTAAAATCCTTTCTTCCAAAAAAAAAAAACAGAGATACTAACGGAGTGGCAAAAGGTCAATAGCTTGCACCTTCTTTTGCCAATAGCGGAATGCTATAAACGGCTCAGCACCAACAGGGCCAAACAGCATGAAAACAACGGAATTTGAAAAATGCGATATTTGTTTATAATTTTGTAATTCCCTTTATTTTGCTTGCATCTCGTGTCATACTTTCATATGGGCAGTAGGGGGCATGCAAGGTTCACACTGGTTCAAACAATTTACAGGGTTATTCAGAGAAAGATGAAAACCAGGAGAACTGGCAGGAGAAGAGAACAATTTAGACCAGGGGTCCGCAACCCACGGCTCCAGAGCCGCATGCGGCTCTTTCAACGCCCTGCTGCGGCCTCTGGGCTGGCGCTCCTGCTAGGGCGCAGCCGGCTCTGACCTGGAGTTTCCACAAACAGCCGGTGTATCCGGCCACTGAGATCAATCACTATCATCATTTTGCGCGCTTGCTCTGGGTGCAGCATTATGGAAGACGTCGGCACTAGGGATGAGCTGTTCGGTTCGATCGGTTCGGAGTTTGATTCGAACATCGCCTATTCGCATGTTCGCGAACTACGAACATTTCCGTGTGTTCGCCGCATGTTCGCCCACAATGGACCACAATGCACTTTTTCCACTGGCCCGAAGCTTGTAATTGGCTACAGCCTGCACCTGACCACAGTTTAGGTGCAAGACTATGCCAATCACGGCTCAGAGTCCTGGTTGGGCAAATTTTGCCCAATCATGGGCTCACAGAGCTAAGTCCCGCAGCACACTATGTAAGGCGTCCCTTGCAGCCCCAGCACGTGTTTTTTGAGAGGAGATTGTTCTGTTAGCGTGTGTTCTCGCTGCCAGTCTGCCACCAGCTATTGGGGGGTCTCATTGCTACAAAATATCTGGGAATTGTTCTAATCTGTGTGTTCTCACTGCCAGCAACTATTTTGGGGGTCTCATTTCTACAAAATATCTGGGAATTGTGGTAATCTGTGTGTTCTCACTGCCAGAAACTATTTTGGGGGTCAGTAATTTATACAAAATATCTGGGAATTGTGGTAATCGGTGTGTTCTCACTGCCAGCAGCTATTGTGGGGGTCCTATCATTTTAATATTGGACCGCAGGGTCCAACCCTGCACTCTTCCACAATACCACAAAAGGGTTACGGTGTGAAGGCACTTGCTGCCACCAAAGGCACAATATTTGGGTGCACTGACGCCTGTACCAGATTTATATCATTTTAATTTTTTGGACTGCAGGGTCCAACCCTGCACTCTTCCACAATACCACAGAGGGGTTACGGTGTGACGGCACTGTTGCCGACACTAAAGGCCCAATTTTAAAGCACCTATTGTTACTTTCATCCAAAGCCTGCATAAGTTTCACAATAATTTAGCCAAAAAATCACTAAACTTGTTCTGTGTGTCCTAAAATGTCTTTTCATACAGGCTGCCGCCCCTAGCAGTTGTTTATGAATAGATTAAAGGAAAACTGTTTACCGTCATTTAAAATGTCATTTTTTTTGTTTTTAAATGTTTCTATACATCCTATAAATCCGCCACTTCACGGGCAGGTTATGGGGACCTCCTAGGCACGATATTTGAAGGAATTCTTTGTCTTTATTCTTAACCCTTCTTTCATGGAAAACTCACTGTTCCTTTAAAAACGTTTTTTTTTACTTTTTTTCCTTGTTTCCTGTCCCCCAGGGCACTACCCGGACCCCCATACACCTTTTATGGCAAATATCTTGCATATATGCCCTCTTGCAGGGCACTCTAAAAATCGAACTTTTGAGTCCCATTGACTTGCATTGAGTTCGGTTCGCGTTGGAACTCGAACTTTTGAAATTGTTCGAGTTCGAATGCGAACCGAACACGGGGGTGTTCGGCTCATCCCTAGTCGGCACGAGGTGGCAGTCCAATAGAGAGTGAGGGGAGTGAGGACCCTGCCCCCTCAGCATGGACAGCCACCACGCACCAGAAATGAATAGAATGAAAATGTGAACGAGGTACTTGGGGGCCTGGGCTTATTAATATTTGGGGACCTGGGCTTATTAATTTATATCTGGGGGTTATTAATTAATATATGGGGGACCTGGGCTTAATTAATATATGGGGACCTGGGAGGTGTTAATATATGAGGAGCCTGGGGGTTATTAATTTATATATGGGGACTTGGGGGTTATTATATATGTGGGGCCTGGGGGGTTACTAAATATATATATATATGGGGAGAAGAAATATAATAATTATAAATAAATGGCATCAATCATGTGGCATGGCTGCATTAAGTTCTCGAGCAGGGTCTTCTCTCCTGCTGTTCTGTGTGTTTTGTGTATGTATATATTCGGTCTCTCCCATTGTACAGCGCTACGGAACTTGTTGGCGCTTTATAAATTCTTGTAACTGTAATTAATTGAAATAGTTTTTTTTATATTAATGGCATAGCGATTGCTGTCTTATGTGGGCTTTAAATGATTGATTTTTTTTGTTTAAAATATTAAAAGTATAAGTTTAGAGTACCCCCCATAGCATAAAGGTAAAAAACAATATATGCAGTGTTATCTTCATTTTTGATGTCAAAGGGGGTTTGTGGCTCCCAGTGTTTTCTTTTTTGCGGGAAATGGGCCCAAATGGCTCTTTGACTGTTTAAGGTTGCAGACCCCTGATCTAGACCAAATAGACGATTTGGAAAGTGAGTTAAATGGGAGAATTTTTCTGGTTTGGCTATTTTCACCTAGAATTTTCACTTCTCCAGTCATTCTCCGGAGTTTCACCTTTCTTTGAGAAGTCCTAACTTTTAATGGGTTATTCAAAGAGAGCCGAACTTGCAACCGAATTGCACCGAACGGTGAATTTCCCCATATGGTGCAATTTCGGTACTATTCGGCTATTCAGAAAGCTCGAAATTTGCCAAATATTGGGGAATTGCCAGCTAAATATGGTGACCTTCGGTGGCAGTGAAATTCCCCATAGAAAAGTAATGGTTACTCTATTCAGAGACCGTCGAACAGCAGGGAAAATTTGGAGACATGCTCAGATTTTCGCAGGTTCAGTTCGACCAGTTTTAACATATGTAAAAAAAAATCCTCATTTCATTAAATTTTTATTCAACGTTTATTCTTTTCATTTGCAGCAAATAGTCTTTTTATTATCTTAATTTTTTAGGCATTTTTCTGAATTATTTTTGGCGAAATTTTTGATTCCGATTTTTTTTCTTTTATGGTGTTTTTTTATTTATTCTGTAACAGACCTTTTTATTGTTATTCATAGAACCTTGTATATAATTTCCATGCATTATTATTGTTTAACCCTTTCACTGCTGAGCCATTTCTAACCTGTGTGCTGAGCTAATTTTTACCGGTTTCGCTCATCATGTTTAAACGCGATTTGAAGTCACATTTTATTATATAACCCAGACATACAGGGTTATTCAAAGAGCTCCGAATTATGTCCGAAAGGGAACCGAACGGTGAAATTCAGCATTCGGTTACCTTTCCTGGCCATTTGGCTATCCAGAGAGCAGGCAGTTCACCAAATGTTGGCGAATTGCCTGCACATGCGGTGCCTGTTCGTTGCCTGTTCGAGGGCAGTGAAATCCCCATATAGAAGCAATGCTTCGTCTATTCAGAGAACAAAAACCAGCAGTGAAAAGTTGCCGAAATGCCCTGCTGCTCGGTGGTTTCATTCGTCAGCTGCGTGAAGCTGGCCCCCTACAATCGGCACAAATAAAAAGTCCACTGTGTTTGGTTAGTGCTACATTTGTGCTGCTTTTATTTTTGCGATATTAGCAATTGTTTTTTTTCCAGACAATGAGACTAAAGGTCACCAAAAGGTCATTCAGCCCCCCCCACAGCACCCAAAAATCCGTTATTAACGATTTAATAAAGGTCACCAAAGGTCACGCAGCCCCCTTACAACACCCAAAAGTCACGAAACCGGGCTTGTTGGTTAGTGCTGCGTTTGTGCGGATTTGTGCCGCAAAAATTAACGTTTGTGCCGGTTTTGTTTCCGAGATATTGCGCACATCTGATGAAACCCCACCCACTTTGCACCTCACAAAACAACTTACTATGTGTGTATAGCAGTGACGTGCAGTGAGGTCAGTGGCTGGTGAGGCACTGGCTAGTATCAGAGCCAGATATACACAGGGTTGCGCAGTCGCAATTTACGCATTTGATTATCGTTTTATATAGGAGAATAGTAGGGCTGGTAACGATTAAAATTTTTGTGTTCGATTAATCATATTTTTTTTTAATCGATTAATTTCAATTAATTATAGCGCACATACAGATCCAACTACTTTCAGCTGATCTGTACGCATTGCAACTCTGCATTAGTCAGTGGTAAATGTGGTATACACTATATACAATCACCCGACACTAGTTAGTTTCAACAATCCATTACTTTACTTCACAGTTCACACAAATATGTCTTAAGTAATTATATTGCCCCAGCTCACACATGGATATGTTGATTTGCCCCCAGCACACATGGATATACTGCCCCAGCACACATGGATATACTGCCCCAGCTCACATGGATACTGCCCCAGCACACATGGATACTGCCCCAGCACACATGGATATACTGCCGCAGCTCACATGGATATACTGCCCCAGCACACATGGATAACTGCCCCAGCTCACATGGATATACTGCCCCAGCACACATGGATACTGCCCAGCTCACATGGATACTGCCCCAGCACACATGGATACTGCCCCAGCTCACATGGATATACTGCCCCAGCTCACATGGATATACTGCTCCAGCACACCTGGATACTGCCCTAGCACACATGGATACTGCCCAGCTCACATGGATATACTGCCCCAGCACACATGGATACTGCCCCAGCACACATGGATATACTGCCCCAGCACACGTGGATACTGCCCCAGCACACATGGATACTGCCCCAGCACACATGAATACTGCCCCAGCACACATGAATACTGCCCCAGCTCACATGGATACTGCCCCAGCACACATGGATATACTGCCCCAGCACACGTGGATACTGCCCCAGCACACATGGATACTGCCCCAGCACACATGAATACTGCCCCAGCTCACATGGATACTGCCCCAGCTCACATGGATACTGCCCCAGCACACATGGATACACTGCCCCAGCTCACATGGATACTGCCCCAGCACACATGGATACACTGCCCCAGCTCACATGGATACTGCCCCAGCTCACATGGATATACTGCCCCAGCTCACATGGATACTGCCCCAGCTCACATGGATACTGCCCCAGCTCACATGGATACTGCCCCAGCTCACATAGATATATTGCCCAAGCACACATGGATATACTGCCCCAGCTCACCTCCTGCTGCCGCGTGTTCGGCTCCCTGTGAGCGTCCAGTGGCATGGAGCTTGGGCGCTTGCCTGGGGGAACCACGTGACTAGCCGCAATCTCGCGAGAACTCGGCTGGTGACGTGGTTCCCTCAGGCGAGCGCCTGCCCAAGCTCCATGCTTTCGGATGCTCACAGGGAGCCAAACACTGCCACCACCGCGTGCTTTGCGCCACTGGTCGATTTAAAATATTTTTAATCGACCAAAAAAATGAACGATTAATTGATTAATCATTAATTTCCGCAACCCTAGAGAATAGAGTTTCACTATTTAAAAAGTTTGCATCCTTTTTTTTCAGCTAAGAGCATGCACTTACAATACTGACTAATAGAGGGTGCTATTACAACTCTTAATGTAAAAAAAGTTTGCAGGTTTCAATCTTGTAAGAGCATGCACTTACAATACTGACTAATAGAGGGCGCTATTACACACATGCTGATTGCTGAGCTTTGCCTGCCCCCCATGACTGACGAAGACAGTCACATGACTGACCTGCGTCAATCAATCCATAGGGAGCTCTGCCTCCCATGGGGGGCGTTTTTTTTTTATAAAAAAGAAGTGCTTGAGACCAATGGAGCTTTCCCATTGGCTCAAGCTTTCAATTACTCTCATTGCCTCTGGAGGCACTGAAAAGCATAGAACCAGCTTGAGCTTTGCAATTAGTGTAGTATTCAGCTGTGCAAATTGCGTAGGCTAGGCTGGCTCAGTGCTGCCCCTGGTGTCTGTGTAGTGAATCACACACACACAGCAGCCGGTAAAGTGAAAGTAGAAAAAAAAAAGCAGAGGACAGAGAGAAGAAGCAAGCACAGCGAGGGAGCGTGGAGCAGGTGAGTATGGCCTCCCCTGCCACTTCTGACCGCACGTACCTGGTGTACTGTTTAGCAGTGTGTGTTTGAGCTATATACACTGCAAAACACACACTGACCTAGTGACACTGGTGTATTTTGGCCTAGGCCGACTAGGCCCAGGCCTAGGGCGGCACTTTCCAGGGGGCGGCGGCCCGCACTGGGTGGCCCCACACAAAAAAAAAAAATAATAATAATTTTTTTTTTTTTCTTTTTACTTTTGCAAAGTATTTTACCAGGAAGGATACATTGAGATTTCACTAATTTACACTTTCAATTTCACTTTCCAGGGGGCAGCAAAAAACCTCACCACTAAATGGGTTACTCACAGAGCAACGAAATGACGCCAACTTTTTGGTCTTCTGTAGTTCCCTGCACTTAGGAGAATAAAATTTCCCCACCCTGCAGTGAATTCACCATTCACCGCAGGGTCCCCAAAGTGCATGGAGTCGGCCGCTGAATGCTGCCACCGCAAACCCGTGGCCTGATGTTTTCAAAAGAACTACTGAACGAAAATGTCTGGAATTTATATATAAGATCCTATGATTGATAATAAAAAGTTCTGTTACAGAAAAAAGAAAAACTGCTATTAAAAAAAAGGGGGGGGGGCGAATTTTGCCCAAAAAAATCTGAAAAATGACTAAAAGGTACTAAAAAAAAAATCAATAAGTAAAGACTTTTTACTGCAGATTCAAATAATAAATTATTTATTAGATAGTGCATAAAAATGGGAATATTTTCAACATTGAATCCTATGGGGTTCGTCTGAATAAACCTGCTGATTGAAACCACCGAACATCAGGGCATTTCACTGCCATTTCTCTGAGTCTCAGTACCACATGACTGGCTGAACCACGTGAAACGCACGCGCGCAGCTGCCCGCCCTTTCGTTAACACAGACTCTATTCTGGACTGAACACCCACCGGGAAGGGAATCCAAGCTACAGTGCACCCTCTGGCAGTGGCACCCCACTGCTGACAAGATGGCTCCACAGCATAATTGCTGTGTGCTCATATACACTTGGTTTGCTGGGAGTTTTACTGCAGTGGATTCTGATGCACTCATACACACCGCACATTGCATTGCTGGCAGTTTTATTGCTGAGGATTCTGATACGCTGACACACACCAAACATTGCATTGCTGGGAGTTTTATTGCTGTGGATTCTGTGATACACACTGCATATTACTGTGAGTTTTATTGCCCTGGAGCTCTGGGATACGCTCATACACACTGCACATTACTGTGAGTTTTATTGCTGTGCAGTTCTGTGATATGCTCATACACAGTGCCCATTTCTGTGAGTTTTATTGCTGTGCAGCTCTGTGATACGCTCATATGCAGTGCACGTTTCTGTGGATTTTATTATTCAACCAATTAGAGCGGCTGTGATCCTGTATACTTGACATGCGTGGCTGTTTTTTGTAAAAATGCTTGAATTTAAACATTTCATAATTTTATTTATCTCAATAGATACATTTGAAATGGTATAAAAAATATACAAGTAGGCACTTGGTATCCACTTTTATTATAAAGAGAGGAAAAGGCGGAGCTCTAAGCGGAAAAGGTGGAGCTTAAAAAGGAAGGGTGGGGATTAACCAGGAAGAGGTGTGCCCTTGACAGGAAGGGGTGCGTCAAATTTAAATTAGGGGGTGCACGAGTTTAGTCAGGCCTAGGGCAGCACAAAACCTAAATACACCACTGCCTGGTGAGTATACTGTGTTGCAATGTGTTTACAATGTCTGAGCGAACGTGTGGCAGTACGTGGGGGGAAGAGCAGCAGGGAGGACAGCCCAAAGAAGTCACAGCTGACCAGGTCAAGTCCTCTCACAGGCTCCTATTCTCTCCCCACTCTTTCTGTAGCTTCCACTGGTCACTGTATTGAGTCTGAGGGGGTGCAGCCATCCTGAGATCAAGTTGAAGACTGAATCCAGCGATCACAGAGTTTGGTCAGAAAACATTACCTGAAAATGCATTTAAATTTGCAATATCAGCGCTCTAAAAGATCCTCGACTGCGTGAAAAACCTTGACCACGTCACTTAGTAAAGACAAAGTGAGTGTCTGCCACTCAGGCATGAGCTGTGATATCAATGAGGTTTCATTCCTGCGGCAAAAATCAGCAAAATCACAGCACTATTAAATGTTATGTTTGTTTTTAAAATTTAATAACAAGAGGTGCAAAGTGAGCGGGGTTTCATCAAATATAATGCTTATGTAGCGCTGCTTTAAAGACTGTATTCTGGTGCATTGAATTATTGCTGCCACTAGAGGGAGACAGAGTGGAGACATTGTGGAATATGCTGGACAGGGCGGACTCCATCTCCCAGCACCCTTTGCGTGGAGACAGGAAGTGGGTGGTACAAAGAGGAGGATATACCGGGGAGCCTCGTGTTTGGCGCGCAGAGAGTGAGTGGAGCAGTGGAAGGTGGAGGACGCACGTTGGAGCTGTCAGGGATCGGAACCAGGCTGGAGTGCAGATGCTGTCTTACTGGTGCTGGAGATCGGGACAGAAATCGTGCAGTGACATTCCTACCCCACGCTGAGAGATTTGGAGGACAAGCTGGTTCCGGCAGGACCCCGCGTTAGGAGGTCGCGCTGATCGATTGGGAGTGCAGGCGGCGGATCGATGGTGTCACGGGATGGCCCAGCACCCTCAGCCAGGGGCGGCGCGCAGTGACAGTGGTGACATGGACACTCGGGTGCGGTGGCACGCACCCAGTTTTACAAGTACTTTCATTAGATGTGGGCTTACTGATGTGCTGTATTAAGATGTACCTTGTGTGATTGTAACTGTATTAGGTGTAAGAAAACGTTTGTATGTGTTTTTCCCCGTCGCCATTTTGCCCATTCCAGCATGGTTACACCAGACAAAGGGATCTCCTGGCCCCAAGATGGAGGATACAGCAAGCCAGCTGCTTGGAGGCTGTTCCCAGACCTCATTTGCCTAATCCCTGGACAATGGGAAGGCTGGAAGGGACCTGGGAGGGAACAGGGGGGGCTGGGAGAGGAGCCAATCAGTGCTGGTTGTGTGGGTGGGGGAGTGGGCAATCTGTGTATGTGAAGTTGTTACCTGACCCTGTTGTAAACCCTTAAAGTTAGTTCATCCAGTTCATTCAGCCACGCCTGGTGTTCTTTATTTGGTGAACGTATTCCTGTGATCCAGCGCGGTCTACAGAGCACGGTAGCCAGATCCGAATCGACCACCCTGTGCCTGCATCTCGCATCAGGACAGAGGTGCAGCGTGCGGGCATCGACCGCTGTGAGATCCGATTCGACGGCCGCGGCGCATCTGCCGCGCATTTCCCGCGCATCGGTATAGCGGGCGCCATCCGATCGCCGGTAGATCCGAAAAGACGCGCGGACGTCCCAACTATAAGATCCGACCAGCTCCCGAGGGGAATTCCGATCCGACCGGCCGTTCCGCAGACGACACATCCGCCAACCAAGGTCAGTAGACCAGCTGCTCGGGACGCTGAGTGCCGTGTCGCTCAGTGGTCGGGCTGGTCTCACCCAGGGGTCCCTTCCAACGCCCGCCAACCCTTTCCCAGGGTCACTCCAGGCCGCTCGAGACGCCGGGTGCCGTGTCACTCGGTAGTCGGGCCGGCGGTAAGCGCACTAGGGGGAAGCAGATAGGAGCACACCCGCAGGCGGACAACATCCCATTCCGTCATACTGGTGGCAGCGGTGGGATCGCTCTCTGCAGACCCCTAGGAGACCTACGCCATGGCGGTGTACGCCCCCTACAACAGGGACACCCTGCGTGGGATGTTGGAGAACCGGGGAGGAACGCCGGGTAACAAGAAAAGGAAGACCCTGATCAAGGAGCTGACCAGGATGGATCAGGACGAGGCGACGACGCCCGTCCCCAGCCCTGTCCACGCAGAGGTGGAGGAAGGCGCTGACCTCAGAGAGGTGCGGCGTCGGATCGCACTGCTTGGAGATGCCCCGACGACAGAGGACCGATGTAAGGTGATTCGGGAGTTCTACCGGGAAGTTGAGCTGGAGAAGGAACGCCAGCACCAGCTGCGGTTGGCAGAGCTCCGCGGAGCAGAAACTGAGTACAATGACCCCGAACCCTACCCCGTGGAACCCTGGGTCGGGACTCACAGCTCGTATGGAGCTTCACCCTGGGAATCCACACCCCCAGTGACGACGCTTGCGGGACTCTCAGCTTGTCTGGAGCCTGTACTGAGGACATCACTCATCCCAGCGACCCTCGGATGGAGACTCACAGCTCGCCTGGAGCTGCATCTGAGGACGCCATATTCCCCATTGAGGAGCGGTGCTCCTGTGCCGGCACCTTCGCAGACATGAAGGTCGTGCTGGCAAGAAGGCTGCAGGAGGGTCCAGAGCGGGACCAGGGGTCCACAGAGGAACTGTGGTACGAGGCCCTGGACCATGAGCGGGACTGCCATGATGTGGACATTCCTTCCGACGCTGACGTCTATCGGGAGCAGTACGCTGTGCGAGCAGCGCTCCTGCAGGGCCGGGCCCCAGAAGAGTGGGAGGCCGAGCTCTGGAGTCTGGTGCAGGAGGAGGTCGCACTGGACGCCGCGTACCGCGCGCTCCGGTGGCTAACCGCCGCTCCGGCAGTACGCCCGTTGGGAGGCAGTTCCGTTGCAGGGCCTCGCTACGGAGGCACAGGACTGCTCTACGCGAGCATGGCCGCCGACCCCGATTTTGGAGAGGAGACCGAGGAACGGATGGAGGACATCCTGGAGCGACGGGAACTGGAGATCCCGTCAGACAGCAGGGACTCAGTGTTTGAGGAGCTGGAGTCCCTAGCTGAGCGAGAGTGGGAGCTCGAGGTGGCTTATCGAAGACTGTTGGACGGCGTTCCGCAGTCGAGCCTGAGCTCCCCGTGGTGGGACGGGTCGATGGAGGAAGTCGACAGTCCCCAGGTTTGGGACCTATGGGAAGCCGAGGCGGACTCATGGGTGCCCGTGGGGGGGTCGTCTGAGGAAGTTACCCCCCTCACCCCGCAAGAGGACAGGGTGGCCGAGGCCACGGGTCCAGCGGGGGAGGAGACGGATGGGCTCCCCGGGATGGGTTGTGCGCAACCGTCGATTGCCCCGGGGGGTGAAGTGACCATCCTTCCCCAAGGAGATCTCCAACCAGCAGAAGAGCTGGCTACGGGGCAGAGTGCTGCTGGCCTCTGCCCCCTGCCCAAAGTCTGCCAGGAGGGGCAGACAGATGGTTCCCCCGGGATGGGTTGTGCGCAACCCTTGGTTGTCCCGGGGGGTGAAGCAACCATCCTTCTCCAAGGAGATCTCTCGCCAGCAGAAGAGCTGGCTACGGGGCAGAGCGCCGCTGGCCTCTGCCCACTACTCAAAGTCTGCCCGGAGGAGCAGACGGATGGTTCCCCGGGACGGGTTGTGCGCAACCATTGATTGCCCCGGGGGGTGAAGAAACCATCTTCCCGCAGGGAGATCCTCGCCCAGCTGACGAGCTGGCCACGGGGCAGAGCGCCGCTGGCCTCTGCCCATCCCTCTCAGTTTGCCTCGAGGGGCAGCGCGAGGATGACCCTGTACGACTGCCGCGGCAGCGGTCCAGTCCCCTCGTCGGCGGCCAGGGAGAGCAGCCGGGTTTGACCCCGTTTGTCCTCCCGGTTGCCGTTTCCGTACCCGGCCAACCAGCAGAAGAGCTGACGCCAGGGCAGAGAGCCGCTGGCCTCTGCCCGTTCCGCCCGATTCGCCCCGAGGGGCAGAGCGTGGATGACCCTGGGCGACTGCCGTTGCATCCCGTGATTCTCCCTTCCAGCTGGCTGGAGGAGCAGCCAGGTTTGGCTCTTGTGGTTCCTTCAGTTGCCGTGTCCGTACCTGGCCCTCCAGTGGAAGAGCTGGCAACGGGGCAGAGCGCCGCTGGCCTCTGCCCATTTTTGCAACCTTTGGGCTCGGGAGCCTTACCCCGCCACGGTCCTGTCCCACGGCTGACCTGGGCACCTGGGGCGTGTGCAGTTAGCACCCGGGTTCCCCAGGTGAGTGACAATCCTGGGGGGGCACCGGAGGCCCTCCGGCCCAGAGGCATGTCCTCTCGCCCAGCCGGGGACACCCTCAGGACATGGGGTCCCGACCAAGCTGGCACGGCCGCAAGGCCAAATGGAGAGGCCTGGTGACCCGGCCTCCCCAGACTGACTATGGGCCTGGGAGCACCGACTTCCCCGGTATGACCCGGTGGGGTCAGACCAGGTGCGTCGAACTGGGGGAGGGGGAGGAGTGTCACGGGATGGCCCAGCACCCTCAGCCAGGGGCGGCGCGCAGTGACAGTGGTGACATGGACACTCGGGTGCGGTGGCACGCACCCAGTTTTACAAGTACTTTCATTAGATGTGGCTTACTGATGTGCTGTATTAAGATGTACCTTGTGTGATTGTAACTGTATTAGGTGTAAGAAAACGTTTGTATGTGTTTTTCCCCGTCGCCATTTTGCCCATTCCAGCATGGTTACACCAGACAAAGGGATCTCCTGGCCCCAAGATGGAGGATACAGCAAGCCAGCTGCTTGGAGGCTGTTCCCAGACCTCATTTGCCTAATCCCTGGACAATGGGAAGGCTGGAAGGGACCTGGGAGGGAACAGGGGGGGCTGGGAGAGGAGCCAATCAGTGCTGGTTGTGTGGGTGGGGGAGTGGGCAATCTGTGTATGTGAAGTTGTTACCTGACCCTGTTGTAAACCCTTAAAGTTAGTTCATCCAGTTCATTCAGCCACGCCTGGTGTTCTTTATTTGGTGAACGTATTCCTGTGATCCAGCGCGGTCTACAGAGCACGGTAGCCAGATCCGAATCGACCACCCTGTGCCTGCATCTCGCATCAGGACAGAGGTGCAGCGTGCGGGCATCGACCGCTGTGAGATCCGATTCGACGGCCGCGGCGCATCTGCCGCGCATTTCCCGCGCATCGGTATAGCGGGCGCCATCCGATCGCCGGTAGATCCGAAAAGACGCGCGGACGTCCCAACTATAAGATCCGACCAGCTCCCGAGGGGAATTCCGATCCGACCGGCCGTTCCGCAGACGACACATCCGCCAACCAAGGTCAGTAGACCAGCTGCTCGGGACGCTGAGTGCCGTGTCGCTCAGTGGTCGGGCTGGTCTCACCCAGGGGTCCCTTCCAACGCCCGCCAACCCTTTCCCAGGGTCACTCCAGGCCGCTCGAGACGCCGGGTGCCGTGTCACTCGGTAGTCGGGCCGGCGGTAAGCGCACTAGGGGGAAGCAGATAGGAGCACACCCGCAGGCGGACAACATCCCATTCCGTCATAGATGGTATCAGTTGCAGAGATTCAGCAAGCGGGGAGCAGATTCGTTGACACAGAGTCCCAGTACACAGCGGAGAAAGATCCTTTGCTTGAGGCATCGAGTGTTGGACAGTTCGTTCGACGGATGGGTGAGAGGCCTCCAGGCCCACAGTTCCGAAACAGAAACGCACGCTTGTTATTGCTTCAATTTACAGGGCCCCAATGGTGACTAGTCGAAGATTGTTTTTTTTTTTCATTCACTGGCCAGTCGAACACAGTATCCGGGTACCTTAGACAACACACACACATATATATTTTGAGCTATTTTACGGAATTTACACTCCAGAACTGAGGGAGTTAACCATTCTTTTCCGCCGCGTGTTTTTCCTGCGTGAAGCATCCTGTAAATTCATTCAAAGCGCATTTATTTTATGACACTTTATCTTTTAGTAAAGTATATAAAACTAGAAAATCCACAACAGTGCTGGTGTGTAATAATTCCTAGTGCGGTGTGACTATCCCGAGGTTTATTCAGCGGCTCCTTCGGGGGTGACCGCTACATGTGGGGGCGGGTCCGGAATCTCAGTCTCTTAGATACTGCAATTAAAAGGTTAATATGGATCCAGACACTGCTGCCAAATGGTGTGAGGAGCACAGTAGTCAGATAGGGTTAAGTGTAGTTATGGACATTCCCGCAGACACTTGGGCCGAAGACCAGATTTGCCGGGCCGTGGCCGCGCTGACACCAGATCATCGGGCGTTAATTCTGGACATTAAAGCGAACCCAGAGACTTCTCACACATATGTTCTTTTTGAGTGGAGAAAGGGTGTTCCAATGTGTTTTCACGGCGCGAGTGTAAAGCTGACCGATGATGTGGAAGTTCAACTGATTCAGCCAACTGCACCACGTGGCGATCCCGCGAACGTTCCCACGCCCAGTCCGCTGGCCATGATCGGGCCTGAGTTCATCGTGGCTATCAGAGACTTGCTGGCTAAATGTCAAAGAACCAACCCTCCTCACACTAATTTTGGTTACCGACGGTTGAGGAGTTTTTCAGGAAACGTACCAACTCCGGCGGGAGAAGAAACCTTCAAGAAATGGGTAGAACAGGCGATGCAGGCTCTGGATGAGTGGGACGTCCCTGAAGCGCAGAAGAAACAGAGAATTACAGAGAGCCTGAAGGGACCTGCATCAGAGGCTGTCAGAATGAAACCTGAAGTTGAGTAAGCAAGACTGTACTGCTTTAGATTACCTAAATATATTACAGGACGTCTTCGGGCAAACAGAAAAGGCTGCTGAACCCATGTACCAGTACGAACACACCTACCAGTGGAGAGGTGAGAAAATGACTGATTATATGAGGCGCCTGGACAAGATTCTGCACCAGATACTACTCAAGAAAGGGGCCGAACCTGCCCTGGTAGATCAGATCATAATGCAACAGATATTGAGGGGTGCTCAACCTTTAGACCCTGTGATGTTGCAACTAAAGACTCAAGAAGGCAATAAAGAGTTTAAACCTAGAGCTGATTTGAACTGTTCGAGAAGAAGAAGCCTTTCTGGAAGAGAAGTCTGCAAGAAGGGGAGAAAAGGTTTATGCCCAACCTGTAAGGTATAACGAGTGTTTGTTGGACGAAGATGATCCGGAGGAGACCTATGAGCCGAAAATTGATCGACAAGAGCAGCTCACTGCCTATATGCCTCCTGAGGATGTCGAAAAAAAATCGTCAACCCAGGTCTATGGTGAGATGCAAAAGACTCTCAAGAGAGTACAAGAGGTCCAAGCTGAACTGAAACAGGCTCACGCGGATCTGCGCCAAGAAATCTTGAAGGTAGCAGAAATACAGATTGAAATACAGAGGTCTCTCTCAGATATACGAACAGCAAGGGTTGCTGTGGCATCCGACAGGTGGTCTTCAGATGAGACGCAGCGAGAAAGTGCGCCCCCGTCTTTAAAGGAAAGATGTTTCAGCTGTGGAGAATTGGGTCATTTCCGAGAGCAGTGTACGAACCGAAGGCCAGAAAGGAAAATAGTTGAAGAGTTCTTAAAGGCCTTAAAAGGACTGTTATCTACCTCAAAGGTGGGAAACTTCAGAGAACCCCGGTTGAGAGAACAGACTGGGTACCCAACTGCTGGAGATTACTACGATTCCCAAGATCCAAATAAGAGGCAGGGATGGTCTGAATATGTACCTGCTAGAACTAGAAGATCATCTCCCTGGAGGTCCGGTCCTACGTCACGGAAAAACAATGCACGCCCTCAATCACCACGAATGAGGACGAGGGTTAGGTTACAACAGACAGTGCCTATGCTTCCTACTACTACGACTACGGAGAAATTTCCTGATAAGCTGATAGGTCCTTCGTCCGTCATTCCGGTTCAAGTAGAAGGGATCTACACAAAGGCTCTTCTAGATTCAGGTGCTCAAGTAGCTCTGATTTACCGAGACTTCTATAAGAAACATTTGAAGCATATACCCCTGAAGTAGTTGAAGGATCTCGAAATCTGGGGTATGGGGACTAAGAGGTTTCCCTATGATGGATATCTACAGGTGAAGCTGGAATTCAGTTCAGTGACCGTTGGATAACCGAGACTATGTGACACGTTGGCCATTGTGTGTCCTCGTCCCTCGGGAGCTAATCGAAGTTCTATGATAGTGGGGACAAACACCGACTTAGTGAGACATTTTCTAAACCCACTGGTGAAGGAAGAGGAGTCCTGCTCCCAAGAAGGCACACTCGATGTTACGGCCGGTCTGTCAACGGATGGTCAAAGAACAGAGAGATCCTGCAGAAGTGAGGCGGCTGAGGAAAATGGGAGGGACAGAGAAGGTCCTACTGTCCAGAGAAGTCCCTGAGATAATCTCCGCCCGTGCTTGGAAACGGATGCATGGAAGAGTATCCGTCAGTGTATGTAAGGTGTCCGATTCTCCAGTGGTCCTGAAAGCACGAATGCCCAACGGACAAGTGGCCTCTCGAGCGCCACTCTCTTCTACCGATTTAGGTGGGGGAGTGAAATAAAGGGATTCCAGCTGAACGGTTCTACCCTAAAAATGCTCCTATCTCGTTCAAGCGGAAGAAGCGGGTTCAGTCTCCAATACTCAAGTCAGACAACTCGTTCTCCAAGCGCACTAGACACTGCATTCGGCTCCAGGATGATAAGCCTTCTCGAGAAAGGTCAAGACGAGCTTCATCGAGAGGCCTAGTTGAACTGAAAGGAATCAAAGGAGTGGTTGGAGAAGAGGGAATGAGAGTCATGGCTGCGGTGTTCCTGAACCTATATTGTAACCCTGCACAAAGAAAGCTGTTACGACTGTGCGAAGGTTGCCCAAAGTGTCTGCTACACTAGCTGAGCTAGCTAGGGACATGAGTCAACGTGAGGATGTATATCTGACCCATTATATGCCTGCTACTGAGCCTGAATGTATTGATTAATGTAAATATTGCAATGTTATGTATCTGTTACACTCATTTGGAGGGATCCAAGAGTTTAGGGGGGGAGAGTGTAGCGCTGCTTTAAAGACTGTATTCTGGTGCATTGAATTATTGCCGCCACTAGAGGGAGACAGAGTGGAGACATTGTGGAATATGCTGGACAAGGCGGACTCCATCTCCCAGCACCCTTTGCGTGAGGACAGGAAGTGGGTGGTACAAAGAGGAAGATATACCGGGGAGCCTCGTGTTTGGCACGCAGAGAGTGAGCGGAGCAGTGGAAGGTGGAGGACGCACATTAGAGCTGTCAGGGATCGCAACCAGGCTGGAGTGCAGACGCTGTCTTACTGGTGCTGGAGATCGGGACAGAAATCATGCTGTGACCTACCTACCCAGCACTGAGAGATTTGGAGGACAAGCTGGTTCCGGCAGGACCCCGCGTTAGGAGGCCGCGCTGATCGATTGGGAGTGCAGGTGGCGGATCGATGGTTCCAGTTGCAGAGATTCGGCAAGCAGGGAGCAGATTCATTGACACAGAGTCCCAGTACACAGCGGAGAAAGATCCTTTGGTCGAGGCATTGAGTGCTGGACAGTTCGTTCGACGGATGGGTGAGAGGCCTCCAGGCCCACAGTTCCGAAACAGAAACGCACGCTTGTTATTGCTTCAATTTACAGGGCCCCAACGGTGACTAGTCGAAGATTGGTTTTTTTTTTCGTTCACTGGCCAGTCGAACACAGTACCCGGGTACCTTAGACAACACACACACATATATATATATTTTGAGCTATTTTACGGGACTTACACTCCAGAACTGAGGGGGTTAACCGTTCTTTTCCGCCACGTGTTTTTCCTGCGTGACGCATCCTGTAAATTCATTCAACGCGCATATATTTTAAGACACTTTATCTTTTAGTAAAGTATATAAAACTAGAAAATCCACAACAGTGCTGGTGTGTAATAATTCCTAGTGCGGTGAGACTATCCTGAGGTTTATTCAGCGGCTCCTCCGGGGGTGAGCGCTACACTTACTATCTCAGAAACCAAACCGGCACAAATGTTAATTTCTGTGGCACAAATCAGCACAATTGCAGCACAATGAAATGGTATGTTTGTTTTTAAAATTTAATAATGTGGGGTGCAAAGTGGGTGGGGTTTCATCAAATATAATGCGTAATATCTCGGAAACCAAACCGGCACAAACGTCCATTTTTGCGGCACAAATCAGCACAAACACAACACTAACCAACAAGCCCGGTTTCATGACTTTTGGGTGTTGTAGGGGGGCTGCATGACCTTTGGTCAAAAAATGCAATAAAAATTAAATTTTCATCCATCTACAGTTGTGTTCAAAATTATTCAACCCCCAATGCTGTAAAGGGTTTTAGGGAATTTAGTGTACATTTGTAATTGTATTCAGAATGAAATCCTACAAGGACTTTTTAAAGAACCATATGCAACTAAAATTACATCAATTGGTTTTGTAATACAGTAGTAAATGTTTCTTTTGTGAATTCTTCATTGACACAATTATTCAACCCCTTAAAGACTACCACTCTGAAGAACAGAGGTTCATTCAAGTGTTTTCAATCAGGTATTGAAAACACCTGTGGATGTCACGGAGCAGCAATAAAGCATAATAAGCACCAATTAGGCAGCTTTAAAATGACTGTGATACTCAGCTCCTTCTAGACATTTACTGGTGTGGTTACAAACATGGTGAAGTCAAGAGAATGGTCCAGGAAGACAAGAGAAGAGGTGATTACTCTTCACAGGAAGGGCAATGGCTATAAGAAGATTGCAAAGATGTTAAACATACCAAGAGAGACCATAGGAAGCATCATTCGCAAATTCAAGGCAAAGGGCACTGTTGAAACGCTACCTGGTCGTGGCAGAAAGAAGATGCTGACTTCGACTGCTGTGCGCTACCTGAAGCGTAGAGTGGAGAAAAGTCCCCGTGTGACTGCTGAGGAACTGAGAAAAGATTTGTCAGATGTGGGTACTGAAGTTTCAGCTCAGACAATACGGCGCACACTGCGTAATGAATGCCTCCATGCCAGAACTCCCAGGCGCACCCCCTTGCTGTCTCCAAAGAATAAGAAGAGAGTCGACTGCAATATGCCAAAAGTCATGTGGACAAACCACAGAAGTTTTGGGATAGTGTTCTGTGGACTGATGAAACAAAATTAGAACTGTTTGGGCCCATGGATCAACGCTATGTTTGGAGGAGGAAGAACAAGGCCTATGAAGAAAAGAACACCTTGCCTACTGTGAAGCATGGCGGGGGGGTCAATCATGCTTTGGGGCTGTTTTGCTTCTGCAGGTACAGGGAAGCTTCAGCGTGTGCAAGGTACCATGAATTCTCTTCAGTACCAGGAGATATTGGATGACAATGTGATGCAGTCTGTCACAAACCTGAGGCTTGGGAGACGTTGGACCTTTCAACAGGACAATGATCCCAAGCATACCTCCAAGTCCACTAGAGCATGGTTGCAGATTAAAGGCTGGAACATTTTGGAGTGGCCATCGCAGTCACCTGACTTAAATCCGATTGAGAACCTCTGGTGGGACTTAAAGAAAGCAGTTGCAGTGCGCAAGCCTAAGAATGTGACTGAACTGGAGGCTTTTGCCCATGACGATTGGGCGAAGATACCCATAGATCGCTGCAAGACACTTGTGTCAAGCTATGCTTCACGTTTAAAAGCTGTTATAACTGTAAAAGGATGTTGTACTAAGTACTAAGATTGAATGTCACTTGGGGGTTGAATAAAACTGATAATGATGTGAGCACAGAAAAGACATTTGTGGTTATTTCATTATAAATGTTATGTTATATTTGTCTGACCTACACGTGCCTCTTTCATTTAATTGTAAGCAAGATAACTGAATGATCAAAATCAATGTCAAACTGGCCAAAACACTCAATTTCAGTGGGGGTTAAATAATTTTGAACACACCTGTACATTGTGTAAGGTGTTTTTTTTCCACTTTTTTATCATGCGAGCCTTTGCGGTTATATTTTCTATTGGGTGCGCTTGTTAATCCTTTCCCTGCGGAGGAAGTATGGGGAACGTCCTAATTGACTCCCGCTATATGCGGGGGACGTTCCCCACACATCCTCCGCAAGCAGGAGCCCCCACAGAGATACTCACCTCTCTGTCCGGGGTCCCACATCGTTCTGGCTCCAGCGTCCTCAGACGCTGAAATTAAGCGCCTCCCGACGTCAATGACATCATCGCGTCGTGCGCAATGACGTCATTTCCAGGTGACCCCCCCGGCAATGCCGGGAGATCACCTGAAAGGGAGGGGGGAACCATTCGGATCCCTCTCCCTCCCGATCGGGAAGGCGCTGCGCCACAAGACAGTCACCGCTTAAAAGGGAAGAGTCTCCCCTTTTAAGCGGTGCCTGGCTTTAACCCCTCAGACACCGGGTCGCGATTTGGCGCCGAATCGCGGCCTAGCTCAGGTGGGGCCGCCATCATGGATCCCCCCTTACTGCTCGGCGTCATCGCGCATAGCGTGATGACGTCAGTTAGCCAGGGAACCCCTAGCTGCAGGGGGATTTCCCAAGGAAATCCCCATGTGGAGATATGGGGTTCCTTTGAACCCCGATATCTCCAGAACTGTGGTAGCTAGGGGGTCATGGAGGGTGTCATTCGAAAAGGTGCATGGCCTTTCGAATGATACCCAAAATGTTCAAAGTAAAAAAAAAATTAAATTAAACTTTTTTTGTGTGTTATTTATTAATGCAGCAATATTGCTCACATTTCAATTATAATGTGAACAATGATTCTGCACTAATGATTTTTTTCTATGTCGTGCGTTTGGTAAAAATCACGTAATTCCCACCAACAAAATGTAACGAGTCCGCATTTCTAATTTTTGTACAAGCGCACCCCATAGAAAATATAACCGCAAATGATCATGTGATGAAATGTGAAAAAAAAACACTTTACACGCTGTAGATGATTAAAAATTCAAATTTTATTGCATTTTTTGTTATAATATACAGGCAGGACATGACGTATACATATAAAAATGATATATTATGAATCTGCTGATTCTGCCGAAAAAATAAATAAATATATTTCTGTGTCATATAATAAAACGTGGCGTTTAAACATGATGAGCAAAAGTGGTAAAAATGAGCTCAGCACACAGGCGTGAAATGGCTCAGCAGGGAAGGGGTTAAAAATTTGAAATGGGGACTTGATACATTTTTTGGGGGGAAATTACGTGTTTTTTAGCAAACGCACCCATAGAAAAAATCGTTAGTGCATTGTTCACATTATAATTGAAATGAGAACAATATTGCTGCATTATTAAAACCAAAAAAAAAAATAATAATTTTTTTAACATTTTATCAATAGATAAATTTTTATTCCAGCTGATGAAGTCGGCTCGCCAAAGAAAAGCGTCCTGGATAGTGTATTGGTTTTAATAAAAGTTTTTATTTCACCTTGCCGTTCCAGTGTCGTTTGGAGAGAGGTTTAGTGAGGTTTTTTCCTCAAAAACCCCTACACTGATATTCCAAGAGCCTGGAGGCTCCATCTGGAGTAAGTACAAAATTGGCATCTCTGTGATAATTTTAAAAACACCCGCAGAATTACACTAGGCCCAAATGGGTTCTTATTGTCTTGACATATATACGTAAGGATTCTGGGAGAAGAAAACCAGTCAGGTTATTGGGTCCCTGTGAAAAAGAAGTGAATACCCAAGGGCCAATAACTCCAGAGCCTGGTTAAGGCTCACTAAATGTGAGTGTGCAACAGTCATTTATATAAATTAAAAAATAAGAGGCGGTCTGCACTATTGTATTTTCTTTATTTCATTTTACATGATATATGGAGATATCGGGAGTACACGAATAAGAACATCAAAGTGTATGTGTTGTTTGATGACTTGTTTGAGTGCGCTGTACCTAATTCACTATAAATTCCATAGCATTTGCACAGAATGATGGATCAAACCTGTGCGCAAACGCAGATCTGTTCCATCAGCTGCTTCTCTGAGACCACTCGCTACAGCAGGTGACGCCGGTATGCTCTTTGCGTGCTGACATCACAAGTGACTGATCTGGAGACCAGAGCCAGGAAATTCAAAAATTTCGGCTGCTGGTGATGCTGGCTGGAGGAAACTGCTCCACTTCACCAGCAGTTAAAGCCAGATTGGGGCAGCTAGGCACACCTCACATCATGACCACTTTAAAACAAAGTGATAAGTAGAGTTACCCTTTAATAACCTGTAAACTAAAAAAATATGCACTTAAAGCCTCCGTATTTACTGTAAAACCTCAGGTTTGCAGCTTCTGTAGCGAGGTCAGCCCAGACCAGGGGTCACTCAGGATCCTTTAACCCAGTGTTTCCCAACAGGGGCGGTACCGCCCCCCAGTGGGCACTGAAGCCTTCCATGGGAGGTGGTAGCAGGTCCAGGGGTAGCAGGGGTGGTGTTAAGGTGGTCAAGGGGGGTGGTAACGTACTGAAGAATTTAATAATATTAACTATTAATTTCTACGCTTGAAATTTTTCATCTTATTGTTATCACATAAAGAAGTATTTAAAAATTTAAATTTAGTATTATTTGTTTTAGTCTTATCTGCGATAAGTTGGCAAGTAATGACAAACACTACGCGATTCACGCAATCAAGCATGTTTCGACAAGAATATGGGAGCTTGTAATGACTTGTTTACAGAGCGAATGCACAGGCGGCATCGCAAACAAGCGAGGGCATACAAGTCGATGCGTGTATGACTTCAAATCTATAAAAAGCAGGGATCTAGGAATAAGTCTCATTATTTTTTGTGTGCTTGGCCAATAATCTTTATTTGTGAGTGATAAGGGATAGAAGTAGGGCTGCAACTAATGATTATTATCATAATCGATTAATTGGCCCATTATTTTTTCGATTAATTGGACAAATTTTTTTTAAAAAAAAATCAATACCATTGTTTTTGGATAGTTGACATATAAACTACAAACTGAGTGTTACAAATATACACTTCAGACTAAAATTTTACACTAACAGAACAGTTTGTAGGTTTGAATTCTAAAACAAATTGGGCAAACTGTTGGAAAAGAGGTAGAGACTATCACTGTTCATAATAGTCTATTATTCACTCTTTAAGAAATTTTGTAATAGTTTGCTAATTCTGGACCTAATACTGCAAACTAATGATTTAGCAAATGCTGTAATTCGAGTCTAGGTAACATACAACAATGTGTACTCGCAGTCACCTTAGTGACAGCAGCACATTTTGTATGTAAACCGTCATCAGGGAGTTAATAAAAAGAAAATGAACTCCTTAGGGTGTAAAACAAATTTTGCAGTTCAGCTGTAGATAATTGCTAAAAGGGGTTACTTTTTATAGTTATGAAAGCGAAAATATATTTTTTATTTACTTTTTCTGGCACTTGTAATTCTCTGCCAGCTAGTTCTGACAAGAAGAGAAAGGGAATTGGCAAGCCAATGTATTTTAATATTGGCTTGCCATTCATATCACTGAAATCCCAGCATTTACAGTACTTTTACTGATAGGAGTTTTTGATTGCTGTCAGCGATCAAACTCCTATCACTTTCAGGCAGCCTGCACATACTGGGATCACTGAGAATGTGACTGACAGTGCTTGACATTTACTGCGATCCCAGCATGTACAGTGCTGTTACTAATAGGAGTGATTGCTGTTAACAATCACACGCCTATGACTCAGTCAACCAATATATACTGGTGTCACTGAGACACACACACTGATTGAAAAACAGTGCTTAGCATTCGTTGGAATTGGCTGGAAAAGTGAGAGACAGAGGGCTAAATTACAATCTTCACGCAAACGTTAACGCTCACTTGCGTGAGCATTAATGTTTGCTGCGGTGTTTACCGCGTATTACAATCCAATTTCAAACGCAAATGGGTTAAGTAACCCGTTTGCGTTTGGTATCTTGCGCTTTTCAGCGCGAGGTTACTGTACTTTGCGCTCCCCATGTTAAGTAGAGGGAGCACAATCTACTAGCACTGATTAACATCTGGCTGTGGTTAGCAAAAAGTTAACCACAGCCAGGACTTGGTGTTAACGGATTCCACTTCTGCAGAATCCTTTAACACCAGCCTAAAAAAAACAAAAAATGAATCGCATACTCACCTCCTATCCCGCAGCGAGGACCGCGGCTCTGTCCGCCTCCTCCGGCCGGCGGGAGCAGGGAAAGACTGGGGAAAAAAGTCCCCCCAGTCTCTCCCTGCGTATCACTACGCTGACCGGCCAGATCTCGCGAGGCAAGACCCGGCTGGTCATGTGACCGGCAGGGGGAAACTCAATGGAGTCCTATGGACTCCATCGAGTGGATGCTCGCAGCTGTGCTCGGTGCTGCCGCGAGCATCCCAGGGGGTTAATGTGCGGTAAAAATGCAGGCAGCATTTTTTGCGCCTGCATTTTAATCCAGCGTTAAAATGCGGGCGCAAGGGGGAAAACTGTGGGCGCAGTTTCTCCTCCCTTGCGCCTGCGTTTTAACGTTAGGATTGTAATTTAGCCCAGAGACGGGCATAGTTTGGGAGGGAAGATGCAAGGAGGAGATATGGGCACAAACTAGGGGGATGCTCAGGGCGGAGAAATGAGCAGAGGCTGGGGGGAATACGGGGAAGAGAAATGGGCAAAGGCTGGGGGTAAAAAAGGGTAGAGAGATGGGCAAAGGCTGGGGGGTATACAGGGAAGAGATATGGGCACAGTCTTGGGGGGAATACTGGGAAGAGATGGGCACAGGTGGGGGGATACTGGGAAGAGATGGGCACAGGCTGGGGGTATACTGGGAAGAGAAATGGGCACAAGCTGGGGGGAATACAGGGTAGAGAGATGGGCACAGGCTGGAGAAATACAGGGAAGAGAGATGGGCACAGGCTGGGGGAATACTGGGAAGTGACGGACACAGGCTGGGGGGACACTGGGTAGAGATGGGCACAGGCTGGGGGTATACTGGGAAGAGAGATGGGCACAGGCTGGGGGGAATACTGGGAAGAGAGATGGGCACAGGCTGGGGGGAATACAGGGAAGAGAGATGAGCACAGGCTGGGGGTATACCGGGAAGAGAGATGGGCACTGGCTGGGGGGAATACTGGGAAGAGAGATGGGCACAGGTTGGGAGGATAGAGATTTTATTTTTATTTCAAACCAGCAAATATAATTCAAACAAGCAAGTATTTGAACAGTTGTCTGTTCAGTAAACTTATTAATGAGGGGACTTTTTTTTTTTTTTGAGCAGTGGAAAAAAGTAAAGGAAAACTTAAATGGATATGACAGTTATAGCCCCTACTCTATCAACCTCCTGTGCAGGGGCATGGAGAGGAAAAGATGGCACCTGTTGTACAGGTGAAACTCGAAAAACTAGAATATCGCGCAAAGTTCATTTAATGCAACTTAAAAGGTGAAACTAATACAGTATATGAGATAGTTCAAGCTGTGATCTGTCATAATTGTGATGATTATGGCTTGCAGCTCATGAAAACCCCAAATCCACAATCTCAGAAAATTAGAATATTGTGAAAAGGTGCAATATTCTAGGCTCAAAGTGTCCCACTGTAATCGGCTAATTAAGCCATAACACCTGCAAAGGGTTCCTGAGCCTTTAAATGGTCTCTCAGTCTGGTTCAGTAGGAATCACAATCATGGGAAAGACTGCTGACTGCTGGCCGGCGTTGATGAGATTAGTTCCTGCAGGAGATCGATTTTTGTCAGATCAGATGAATGGATTGTCTGAGCGAGTGGATCACAGCAACATTGTGACGTCCATCAGTTTATTGCCGGCCTGAATCCTTACTGTGCGATAACCCAATGCACTAACAGGAATCTGCCCAAACTCCGCTGCTTCCCTGGGTGACAATACCGGATCCAGGAAACACGTGGAGCTGTTAATGAAATGTACTGCCATGTCTTATGTGAACAGTATTTTGTACCCCTTTTTTGGTCTCATTTAACTTTCCTGCAGGCCGCGACAATTAGACCTCTTCTCTTCTTCTCTGTGCTTGCTTCTTCTGTGCTTTTACCATCTGGCAGAACAGCAGACTTGGCTGGATACCATCAAGCTCAGCATCACATCCATGGGTTGGCCCCCCTACCTGTGATCACGGTAACACACCCTGATTCCCTTCCATCAGTAGAGTATTGACCCCCTTGCCCCACAAGCACATTATTGTATATTAACAAAATACTGATATAATAAAAAAATGAAACACACATGCCCCCCACACAATGCCACTACGTCACCCTGTCCCAGTATACCCTAGCATAGTTCCACTCTCCCACTATACCCAGTCACTCTCTCCCAGTACCCCCAGTCACCCTCTCCCAGTATACCAGTCACACTCTCTCTCTCTCTCCCCCAGTACCCCCAGTCACTCTCTCTCTCTCCCAGTACCCCCACTTTCTCCCAGTACCCCCAGTCACTCTCTCCCAGTAACCCCAGTCACCCTCTCCCAGTAACCCCAGTCACCCTCTTCCTGTAACCCCAGTCACCCTTTTCCAGTAACCCTAGTCACCCTCTCCCAGTAACCCCAGTCACTCTTTTGCAAGTACCCCAATTCACTCTCTTCCAGTTCCCCAGTCACTCTTTCTCTCCCAGTACCCCAGTCACTTTCTCTCTCCAAACCCCCAGTCACTCTCTTTCAGTATCACCAGTCATTCTCTCCTGTACCCCCAGTACCCCCTTACCCCTTACTGTGTGTTGGTCATGCTGCTCTGGTGTCACACAGTGTCGCCTACCTGCGTGGAGTTGCTGGACTCCTGGGGGGAAGCTGTCCAGGGGGTTTAGTGGGGGACCGGATTTTAAATGTACTACAGGGCAGGTGCCTCCCTCCCTCCTTCGTGGTTAGTGGCTGCAGGGCTGCCAGCGGTGGGGGGCTGGCACAGGGCTTCAAGGGGGGCTGACAAACGTGGTACAGGGTGTTCTGCCGAATAATGCCGCGCTGCTTCACGTGACTCATGTCAGCGTTAAGTAGGAGTCAGGACAGGACCAGAATTTTCTGTTTTAGTCCTCCCTTCCGGACGCTGAGTGCCAAGTTACTACCAGCGCCACAAAACTGGCGCCACCAGTGTCCATGAGCAGACACCTTGCTGAGCACTGCTGGAAAATATTAGTGGTTCAAACCTCTTCTGAAATTTTGCGCCCCTAAGAAAAGTGTGCCCGGGGCGACCGCCCCCGAGGGCCCCCCCCATGTTATGCCACTGCTCACAAAGTCATGGATCAGCGTAGAGTAGGTGAAGGTGAGAGCCTGAGCAGTGACTCCTGGATCCAGAATCCTATGAGTTCATCATAGATAATAAAACCACAAAATGCATTTTTCTCAGATTAGATTTATTATAATATTGTTCATGCACTGAAACAAACTCCTTTCAAATAACACTCATTATTTTCTTGCAGCCGTTCACTGAGTGCATTTCTGTCGTCGCTGTTGGCGGTGGATGTCACGTCCCATCTCTAGGCCCGCAGACCCGGCTCCGGTAAGAGGACAACTCTCATTGTAACATCATGAGCTTGTCTTTTTTTTTTTACTATCTCCTTCCCGTATCCCTCCCGTTTTTAAGATACTGTATATTATCAGATAACGGTCCCTATTCCCAGTGAGCCAATAGTATTTGTAAGTGAGATGTTAACCTTTCAGCTCCACTCGCAAATACTAACGGCTCTGCTGCCATTCATAGTTGAGTGGTACTGTCTGTCACGACTCTAATCTCAATGGATCCTTACTGTACTTTTACACGGTCAATACTTTGTAGCGGAAGTGGAAAAGTACCGGGAGCATGTGAATAACGAGTGATTCCCAGTCACCCGTCATTCTTGGTAGAAGCAATGAATAATTATGCCAAAATCCTGGTGTTATGTGATTGTGTCATTTGTGTAATCCCTTAACACCTTTTCTGGTTTTATTAATTTAGAACAGATTATGAGGAGGGAAACTGCACTGTGGCTGGTAACAAGGTATCAAGCGCGGCGATTCTTCAAGATGTCACTCGCAAATCAGCACTCCATTCAGAATAAGGGCTGAAGGTGTATTATTTTTGTATGTACAGTGTATAGAATACCCCTCCCCCTCTTTCCTCCCCCCAAAAAAATATTTGTCTGTCTTTAGATAAATTGGTGAATGTGTTTGTCTGTCTGCCCAATGAGTATTTATTTATAAAGTGATTGTTAAAGGGACACCTTAGGCAAGTAGGAAGGGGTAACTATTAACCCCTTCCTGACTCCCACAGCGTGGCTTTTTTTTTGTCCAGAGTGCTTAATCTCTCCTTTTCATCCCGGGGTTTCAGGTATGGGAGGTGAGATCAGGAACGCGGCTGCTTTTCAGTTCACCATAGGCCTTTGTTTTCACGTTCGTTAAGGCTAGGGTCAGACGAACGCATTTTTCACGTTGTCCGTGAAAAAGTGCGTTCGAACGAATGGACGTATTTTTTCACAGAATACGCGATAGCGGTCATACGATGCGCAGTTTCGTCCGTGATTTTGTACGGATCATCAATAAAACCCTTTTTGCGTCTGGACGTTATGTTGGCCGGACGTGTGCAGCGTCTGACGTCTCCCAATCACGCCGCTATGCGGCCACAGCGCACTCTGTACGTCAGTAGTAGCGATTTGACGTTCTCGAAAAAATGCGTTCGTTTGCCACTTGCGTTGCGCTGACGCACTTTCGTGCGGCCGTTCGTCGTATGTTCCCCGGCATTGGACGTAATTTGCTGCTAGCACGGCCGTGATTTTGTGCGGTTAAACGCACGTTAAAACTGCTTTCGTCTGACCTTAGCCTCAGTCAGGAACAAGGGGCTGTATTCCGAATCAGGTGTAAACTTAATCAAGAACCAGGTATATTTACCCAAACCATTAGTCTATAGAGTTGGTAAGTTTACTACTGACTCAGAATATATTCTGAACTATTTTTTATAAAAATTGGTGTTTTCTTATCTTTAGGTTTGAACAAAAAAAAAAATCGCAGTGATTTTCTTTTTTTTTATTCTAATTATAAAATTAATATTTACATAATAAAGAGAAATTAAAAGGGATAAGGGGAAATTAGGAAAAGCAGCCTATGTTCCTGGGCCTTTTTGCATTTAATTTAAAAAAAAGGGTAAATTGAGGCACATGATTTTTAAAATAATCGCCTTCGTAGTTGCTGAAGCTGCCTTGTTAAGAACTGTCCAGCGGGCACATAAAATAAAACCATATCACAATGGGGGTCATTCACTAATCAACGTTTTTTATCATTGTTCGAACCACAATAAATTTCAGCAATCCAGAAAGGGATACTCAATCAACAGCAGATGAAATTCATTAGACTGGATACATACCCAAGCTCTGGAAGACTGCGAGAGTGGTACCTATCCATAAAAGTGGTGACATTACTTTGGTATCCAACTACCGTCCGATATCGTTGCTCCCTGTAATGTCAAAAGTCTTGGAAAAATGTGTCTACACACAATTATGTGATTATTATCAATATTGGAACTACTTAACCCCGGATCAATCAGGCTTTCGTCCAAATCACTCAACTACAATGGCCCTTCTAAAAGTCTGCAATGATATCCAGGCTGGGATGGAACAAGGAAACCTAACTGGAGCCATCTTCCTTGATTTTGCCAAGGCTTTTGACACGGTAGACCATGGCATCTTGTTAGAAAAACTTAAAAACTTACTCTGGCATTGGTGATCGCACGCTAACCTGGTTTCAATCATATGTATCCGACCGATCACAATATGTGTCAATTTCTGGCAGCTCCTCCTCCCGCTCCAGTCACTTACGGTGTACCCCAAGGCTCAATACTAGGCCCCCTGCTATTCACAATATTCATAAATGATCTGCCCAACGTCTGCAAAGCCTCAACTGTACATATGTACGCAGACGACACTGTGATCTATACCAGCAAACCAAATCTCCCGCAGCTGGAGGCCGTGCTGCAAGAACAATTCACAGAGGTAGAAAAGTGGATCAAAAACAACAAACTTTTTTTAAATACTGACAAACTGTAACGATGCTCTTTGGAACAGCACCTAAACTACACAAATTGCAAAATCCCCATCTATGTGTTGGGACAAAATCAAATGGCACGCTGACCACAGTCACATCTCTCAAATATCTAGGTATGTGGTTGGACCCTAATCTATCCTTTGGCCCCCACATCGAAAAACTCTCATCTAAACTTTACCCCAAACTAGGTGCCCTGTACAGAAACAAATCCTGCCTGAGTCCCGCGGTAAGAAAGCAGATTGTACAGCAAATGCTTATGCCGGCTATTGATTACGGAGATGTAGTGTATGCAGCCGCCCCGCAAACACACCTTCATAAACTTACTACATTGTATAACTCATTCTGCCGCTTTGCGCTACAATGTAACTACATGACCCACCATTGTGACATGTTAAAAGAGCTAAACTGGCCATCGTTGGAATCCAGACGCACCCTTCCCCTTTCCAGCCTGGTGCTTAAGAGCATCTCTGGGAAGCTACCACCCTACCTGAATAGACTGCTTCCCCCAGCAGCTCCCTCATCCTATAACCTCCGATCCAGGACCAGCACCTTACTTGCTATACCACAATACAAAAAGACAGTGGCTCGGTCCTCATTTTCCTACAGAGCACCACAATTATGGAATAACCTCCCAGACACCATCAAATCTTCCCCCAGTCTTAAGTCACTCAAAAGCTCCTTACTAACATACCTCAATACAGAATGCACCTGTAAACATGTAACCTAGTGACTATATTTCCTACATATTTTTTCTGTTAATCTGTATATTTGTGGTTTTTTTTTTAATATCTTGCATTGTATTACTTTGTATTTCTGTAACTGTAACACTTCAATGTTCTTGAACCCAGGACATGCTTGAAAACGAGAGAAATCTCAATGTATCCTTCCTGGTAAAATCCTTTATAAATAAATAAATAAAATTAGTGATTCATTGCATTTGTTCCATCGAAGATTGCCTGGGCGTCGAGAAATGCCTGGCCCCCACTGCGCATGCGCCTGGTGCACCCACGTCACCGAACCTGTCAATAAAGCGCACGATCAGCTGTTTACCAAGCGGCCGATCAGCTGTGTGCTGTGACGTAGGTGCTCCCGGGCACGAGCGTCGGATAATGCAAGGCAGCGTCTCCTCCCCCAGCAGAGCGCCACCCCCCCCGGCCACTCGCCCCCCCCCGGGCGCTCAGTAATGGAAGGGAACCAGCCAGCCGTCCCAGCCTCTCTCCTCCCCCCCGGCCACTCCCCCCCCCGCCGCTCAGTAAGGGAAGTAAGGGAAGGGGACCAGCCAGCCGTCCCAGCCTCTCCTCCTCCCCGCGGCCACTCGCCCCCCCCCCCGCACTCACACACAGGGAGGGAGGGAGGGAGTGTATCAGCCGCCCTGTCCCAGTACTTCTCCCCGCACTGAGAATCACAGACTCCGGGTGGGGGTTGCTGTCTTCTCCCCTGGAGGAACCTTGGATCGCAGGAGACCCAGGGGTCTTTTGGAGCCCTGTATCTCCGTCCTTGAGCATGGCAGCGGGCTGGTTGAGGTGTCATTGGAAAGTGCAGAGTCTGTTCTTTCTAATGATATCCACCATGACAGTGTAATGTGTAAAATTAATCACCAATAATTTATTAAATAAAAATTACTCTTTTTTTTTTAACACTGACTTTTATTTCATTTTCTCTTGGTTTTATGGCATTTTATGGTTATTTCAGCTGTAATGGCATCTCAGGGGTTAATGGGGAGTCTGTGTGTTAATCACAATGTTTTCCCCTTTTGGTGGCATTTCGGGGGTTAATGAGTGGTTATTATTTTATATATTCCCTTACATTTAATGTTATTAATTTCATTGAATTTTCCGTGCTCTCGTGTTCGTCCCCCTCCAGCGAGTTCAATTCCCTGACCCTGCGGTGAATCCAGCATCCACCGCGAGGGCCACACAATGTGTAGCAGGGATTCACCAGTAAACATGATGGACGCAGCCGACGAAGCGCTGAACAGAAGACGTCAAAAGCCACTGCAACCCGCTGAACAGACCATCGAAAGCTGCCGCAATCCACTAAACGCAGCTGCAATCCGCTGAACAGACCGCAGAAAGCAGCCGCAATCCGCTGAAAGCAGCCGTGATACGCTGCACTGACTGCCAAACGCCGTTAATCAGCCGGCCAAACTGTGAGTGGAGAACTGCAATACACCCATGAAGAGTAGCAGGGACCCCAGGCAGGGGCGTCGTAACGTGGGGGCGGGGGGTGGGGCCCGCACCAGGTGACACCCGCCCTTAGGGTGACACCGTCAACCTAAGGGCGGGTGTCTCACTCTTCGCCGCGTGTTCGCTCCCTACGAGCATCCGAAGCTATGCAGCTTCGGCCCTCGCCTGGGGGAAACACGTCACCAGCCGAGTTCTCGCGAGATCGCGGCTGGTCACGTGGCTCCCCCCAGGTGAGCGCCCAAGCTCCATGACGGACGCTCAGAGGGAGCAGAACACGCGACGCAGGAGGTGAGCTGGGGCATTATCCATGATCTGGGGGCATTATCCATGAGCTAGGGCAATATCCATGAGCAGGGGGTATTATCCATGAGAAGGGGCATTATCCATGAGCTGGGGGCAATATCCATGAGCTGGGGGCATTATCCATGAGCTGGGGGCAATATCCATGAGCTGGGGGCAATATCCATGAGCTGGGGGCATTATCCATGAGCTGGGGGCTGGGGCAGTATATCCATGAGCTGGGGCAATATCCATGAGCTGGGGCAATATCCATGAGCTGGTCGCATTATCCATGAGCTGGGGGCATTATCCATGAGCTGGGGGCATTATCCATGAGCTGGGGGCATTATCCATGAGCTGGGGGCTGGGGCAGTATATCCATGAGCTGGGGCAATATCCATGAGCTGGGGCAATATCCATGAGCTGGGGGCTGGGGCAATATATCCATGAGCTGGGGCAGTATATCCATGAGCTGGGGGCATTATCCATGAGCTGGGGGCATTATCCATGAGCTGGGGGCATTATCCATGAGCTGGGGGCTGGGGCAGTATATCCATGAGCTGGGGCAATATCCATGAGCTGGTGGCATTATCCATGAGCTGGGGGCTGGGGCAGTATATCCATGAGCTGGGGGCTTTATCCATGAGCTGGGGGCATTATCCATGAGATGGGGGCATTATCCATGAGATGGGGGCATTATCCATGAGCTGGGGGCTGGGGCAGTATAACCATGAGCTGGGGCAGTATATCCATGAGCTGGGGGCATTATCCATGAGCTGGGGGCATTATCCATGAGCTGGGGGCATTATCCATGAGCTGGGGGCATTATCCATGAGCTGAGGCATTATCCATGAGCTGGGGCAGTATATCCATGAGAGGAGCTGGGGCAGTATATCCATGAGAGCTGCTGGGGCAGTATATCCATGAGAGCTGGGGCAATATCCATGTGTGAGCTGGTCTGGGGGCAATATATCCATGTGTGAGCTGAGGAGCAATATATCCATATGTGAGCTGGGCCAATATATATCCATGGGTGAGCTGCTGGGGTAATATATATTGTGAACTGGGGCAATATATCTATATGTGAGCTGGGGGCAATATAGATCCATGTGTGCTTTCACTGCCTTCGAACAGGCACCGTACTTGCTGGCAGTTGGCTAAAATTTGTGTTAGCATATGGGAGAGCAATAAACCTCACAGTAATGTGCGCTGTGTGTATGAGCATTCAGTGTTATATGGCAGTACTGATTTAGGAGTAAGAGTAGTTAAAAAAAACCCGTAAAACTCGGAAGGGGGTGACACCATAAGTTACCGCACCGGGTGACACCAACCCTAGTGACGCCACCGACCCCAGGCAGGAGTCTGCGCTCACACTCACAAAGCCCCTGCCCCAGGTGCAGCTATCAGATAGCCAGCCCCCCCCCAAATGAGCTCCACCTCATCGTTGCCGCGTTCTGACGTCACTGCAGAGACGCCGCAAGGCTCTACATTCAGACTGTAAGGAGGATCACGCGGCACCTCTGCAGTGACGTCAGGATGGGGTGACGATGAGGTGCCTACGGCCGCGACTGATCCCACCTCTCCCGAATCTGGGAGTTCCTGAAGTTTTGCGGGCGTCAGGAACCCACATTCACTTAAGGGAGACTCCTGAAACATCTTGGAGACTTGGGATCCCTCCCAATGGGGCAGTAACAGTGATATATAAAGGGTATATTGCCCCACGCAGAGGTTAGTCCATGTAACATTGATATAGAAATGGTATATTGCCCCCAGGCGGAGGTTAGTCCATGCAACAGTGATATAGAAAGGGTATATTGACCCCACGGAGGAGGCTCGTCATGTTACAGTGATATGGGAAACTTTTTTTTGCATTTAAATGTTTTTTAATCGTTTTCTCCTTCTTGCAGTTGGAGTTCTGGAGTCACTTCAAGAACTATTCAGAATATTGGACTGTGGGGGGTGGTTTAAATGTCATCGTTGGGGGAAGCTTCAGGTGCGCAAACAGTCCGGTGTATTACAGACTCAGTAAATAGCCTGAATCTCTGCGTTTGTGACCGTTATGTGGTTTTTCCTCCGGCAGACGCAGGGCCTGGGTGCCACATTCAAAATCCTCTTCTCAGACACCCAAAATGCAGATATCCCGGAACAAGGGCAGTGGCAAACATTCTACCTCAAGTGCCAGCACACCTTAGCTCTTTTCAACGCCTTCAAGCGGTTAGTACTTTTTTTCTGTATACATGACCTGGGAGAGCCGGAGGTGTCGCTGGCGCTGTGCACTTCTCGCTGCTGCTGGGCGTCTCGGATCAATGCCAGTCTGTGTGGGCAGAAGGACCCGACTCGCACCAGCATGGAGTCAGATGTGAGATTCACGTGGAAAGGTTCCTCGTCCTCCCCAGATGGCCAGAAGCTTCTCGATGGTCAGTCTCTATGCTGTTAATGCATTCTGCCAGCCGCCCCAGCCCTCACAAACTGCCCCACATCAGCCCAGTGCTTGCTTCCAGTATTGGTATAGGTATCGGGGCATTTGCACCAACAGCGATACTAGCATCAGTGCATCCCTACTAAAAACACAATCACAAAACACACCTTTGAAGGGAGGTAGAGGGGGTCCTCCGCCAGGTCCTTGGGCCGGTGGGGGCTTGCTCCCAGGGGGTAGAGAGGGGCCCTGGGAAGGCACCCTTGTTTCTCACCTGGCCCGATGGCATGTTAGGAGAGTCCACCCAGGAACCCCCTCTACTTAGAAATCACTGCCCTCCTCTTTTAAACATTCTCCTCCACTGACTCCCTGCCCTTCTTCTACTATGTCTTCCCTTTCTCCGGTCTCGGAGGAGGATGTCTCTGAA